>BQNB010002805.1:1903-79841 GCA_026074375.1 Tanacetum coccineum
ATATTATCCTTATTATATATTTATATTATATATATTTATTATATATTATATTTATATATGTATTAAAGGATAGCAATCAATTTTTGGCGCCGCTGTCGGGGAGGAATGTAAGACGATTGTCGGTGCGTTTGACAATTAGTGCTTTTAAGATCCTTCCGTGAGAAGTTATTTTGCTTTTTTTCTTATAAAAATAAAAAAAAATACAAAAAGATTTTATTTTTTCTTTTTTATTATATATATAAGACAAGAAAAATCAAAAAAAAATTGTCCTTATATATAAATAAAATGAATCAATCATATAATACTCTCAACTTTGAGTATTATCATTAATAAGTTCCCGAACCAAAGATAAAAAACTTGCCTTTTGTGTCTCTTGCGAGGTACGGCTCACCTTTGAAAGTTACACAAACTATAAGAGGGGTATAAGGAGGGTTGTTCCGAGGAACTACGACCCTAAAGGAGAAGGTTTTTAATAGCTTCGCGCTTTCCTACTCCTCCGCTCCTTTGTGCGTTTTTCGTTAAGAGAGCAACCGTGAAGATAGTTGATTATTAGGTTTAAGTTGTCATGTCTCATGTCCGTTATTAAAAACCAAAAAAATTAATTATATAAATTCTTCCTTTTGTTTATGATTTCCTTTTTAGGTGCACCAGCACTCGATCTTTGACAAGGAATCTTTTTCCACCTCTCAAAGATCCCGAACGTACAATTCGAAGAAGAACTCGCGTTGATCCTAATTCTTTAAAAGATTTTGAAGAAATCAACATGGCCGCTAACGGAAAGCGGTGATGACAGTCTACCTCCTTACGGGAGCCGGTTTACCCATTTTCCCGCGACCCCTCCCCGAACAATGGAGGATTGTGCGCCCAACCAAACATTGAATGGGTGGGGTGGACCATTGCCCCCGATTTGCAATTCAAGCAATGAATTTTGGCTTAAGAACATATGATCCAACAAATTTCAAAATTTCTTGGCCAAATCCATGGACTTCCGGGTGACGGTATGCGAACAAGCCATCTGACAAAATTTTTTGTCATGTCACCCAAAGTCTCAAAGAGTGAATGGGGTCCCGATTAAGCCCTTTACGTTATATCACTATCCCACTCCTTGATACACATCCATGCCACCGGCTTGGTTTGATCATTTGCCAAGGAATTTCTATCACCACATTTAGAGCAAATGGGTCTAAAATTTTCTTCTTTTCTCGGCAAGTACTTTCCACCCTCCTATGGTGAACGAAGTTAATGAAATGACAACAACTATTTTCCGTCAACCGTCTCGATTGGAGTCTTTATTCGAGAGCATGGGAACGTTATAATCACCCCCCCCCTCTTTCGATTGATAGTTGTCCTAATCACAACATGTACCCATCACTTAAAATAGATACTTTCTATAACTGTTAACTTTAAGACATTGTGAAACCATCAATGTGCTGTCGGCGTAACTCTTTATAAAAAGGCGACCCAAGAGTGTTATGATCTAATCTAAATATGACCGCTCACCACAATGAATGGGATACTATTCGCTCAAAAGGAGTAAAGTCACGTAAGTACTATCACTTCTTCTCCGAACCGGAAATATGTAGCATTAAGGCTGAAATGGCGGAAAATTAACAAAAATTTAAATAAAAGAGTGCTTCAAATAACCAATCAAGTAAAAGCAGTTTACTCTTAGCTATGAAACATGAGAGTGGTGGTCCACATGCCCTTTTTTTTTTTTAATAATGATTGGTCCAGTTCCACCATTGGCCCAAACTCAGAAATATAACGCTGCAGGATCCTACATTCAAGGTGTAATACGTACCTACCTCAAGGTAACCCGTAATCTGCGCCTTATGCTATCGTCGGAGAAAACAATTTTCTCGACCACCCAGGTTTAATAGAATCAAAAACCGAGAGCAATCAAAATTAAAAACTATACCAAAATAGAATCAAGGAATCCAATCATAAACAGGGGAAATAACCAAGGAGAAACCAATTCTTCCAATGAGCCCTAGTCAAGTTCAAAACCCGCCCTCTGGCTTATAAAAGCACCGGCTCATCAAGCCTTGGTTACGAAGCTCCTGTTCACAAAGCCCCGATACCTCAACCGCAAGTTGTAACGAAATGCCGAACTCTCGAACAACATGAAGCAAGATGATTGCCATTGATTTTGAAAAAACTTGCAAACCCAAAAACATGACTTACATGCCAATTTCAACTAATGAATCTTAAGAATAATGGTGGAGTCAATTCAATGAAGATGAATACCGCTTCATCCTCGGGTTCGGGAACACTCCCCTAGTAACAAAAACTAAACGACGACGATAGACTATACATGTAGAAAGGGTCGAGTAGGGGGTGGGTATTGTGTAGTAGAGGTATATACGGCACACAAAGGATTTATTCGGGGTCTGACACAGACATCGTTGTGATACCACACAATACCTTATACTTTATAACCAACAACACACCCAACCCCACAACCAGGAGGGGGGGGGGGGGGGGGGGAACCAAAACAACAAACAAACATCAGCTCCAACTCTTACTAAACATTACGGGGGGGGGGGGGGGGGGGGGGGTGACCCTACTCTCCCACATGCAACCCAACCGGGGGGCACCCACAACCCCCCTCACCCCCACCCCACCCCCCCCCAACCCATTTAATGAAAGTGCTTCAAATAAACCAACAAGTAAAAGCAGTTACTCCTAGCTGTGAAACATGTGGTAATCCTCATGCTTATAATGATTGTCCAGTCACCGTTGGCCAAACTCAGAACGTATACTCTGCGGGAGCCTATAATCAAGGTGGTAATTCTTACCAACCTCAAGGTAACCGTAATCTGCTTAGCTATCGTTCGAACAATTATCTCGGACCACCAGGGTTTAATCAGAATCAAAATCGAAGCAATCAAAATCAAAACTACCAAAATAGGAATCAAGGAAACAATCTAATTCAGGGGAATAACCAGAGGAAGAACCATTCTTCCAAAAGCTAGTCAGGTTTCAAAACCATCCTTTAGCTTATCAAGCATCGGCTCATCAAGCCCCGGGTTACCAAGCTCCGGTTCATCAAGCCCTGATTCCTCAACCACAAGTTGTAACGAATGCCGAATTCTTAAACTACATGAAGGAAAATGATGCCATTTTGAAAAACATGCAAACCAACATGACTACATTGGCCAATGCTACTAATGATCTTAAGAAAATGTTGAGTCAATTCATGAAAATGAATACCGCTTCTACTCGGGATCGAGAACACTCCCTAGTAATACCATTACTAACCCGAGGGAAGATTTGAAAGGTATCACCACCCGAAGTGGTGTTGCTTATAAGGGACCCACGATTCCTACTACTTCTTTTTCTCCTAAAGTAGTGGAACATGAAACCGAGGTGACAAAGGACATGGTGCCTCCTACTAATAACGAAGGTACCGAAGATGTCCAACCTCCGTTTGTCCAAGTTGAAACTCAAGTACCAAATTCTGAGCCCGTTGTTGCTCTCGTTGTTGAGCCCGTTAAAGCTCCTGTTAGTGCTCTGAAGCCTAACCCGAAACCGTTAATTCCATATCCTTCTAGACTTAATGATCAAAAGCTCCGCGAAAAGGCTAATAACTAAATGGAGAAATTCTTCAAATCTTACAAGATTTTGCATTTTCGACATTATAGCCTCTCGCGGATAGCCTCATTCTCATGCCAAGTTTGCCTCGGCCATTAAGGGAATTGGTTAAAGCAAAAAAAGAAAAATTGTTGAATGGCCAGAACCACTTCTTTCTTTTCTACTCCGTTGAATGAGCATTGTTTGGCGGTTCTCCTCAAATAGTTACAAAAAAACTTGGAGACCCCCGACAAGATTCCTCATCCCGTGCGATTTTTCCCCCCCCCCCCCTCCCCCGTTATGATGTCTGCTTTAGAGCCTTAGCCGATCTTGGCGCAACATTAACCCTCATGCCACTTTCGTGTGAAAATGCTTTCCCCTTCCCTAACTTACTCCTCCTACTTTGTATGACCCTCCGAACTTGATGCGGACCGTTCAATTTCCTCTCGACCGATCGGATCCCGCCAAAGATGTCTTACATAAAAGTAGAAAGTTCCATTTTCCACCCGCCAACTTTTGTAGTCCGTTTGACTTTGATATACCGATCCCGAGTTCCTCATTCTTGGGAGATCCTTTTTAAAGACCGAACGTGCTTTGATTGATGTTTACACAAGAGAATTAACTCTTCGTGTTGGCAATAATGCTGTAACATTCAATCTTTGATTCAAACTTCGATTTACACTCTTCCAATATGATAATCTTTAAACCGAGATCGACATCATTGACGTTGCTTGTGAGGAGTATTCTCAAGAAGTTCTTAGATTTTCCGTGAGTGGCAATCCCACTCCATCTACGAAACCAATTGTTTCTACCTCTTCTCCTACTCATACTCCCTTCGGGGATAGTGATTTTCTTCTCAAAGATACCGATGCTTTCTTAGCTATTGAAGATGAGCTAATTTCACCAGAAATTGATGACTCTTACTATGATTCGGAGGGAGACATTATTCTTCTTGAAGAATTTCTTAATGATGATCCATCATCACCACCTCTCCCTCCACAAGAACTTAAAGTTGTTGAACCTAAAAACAAAAAATCTTCAATTGATGAACCACCCGACCAGGGTCGAACCTTAGGACTTGCCGCCTCACTTGAATATGGCACCCCCCCCCCTTTTTGGGAGGGTACCGAACAAATTACCCGTCCAAAAATGCTAAAGACCTTGTGATGAGGACAAAGCTCTCTCAAAATGTTTGAAATCACACAAAGCGAGCGTCTCCTCGCTTGGCAAACTATTCCGAACGTAAAGGTATTACAACCCAAAATTTTGTACACACAAGATTCTAATGGAGGATGACTTCAAACCGGCGGTCCAACACCTAAGAAGAGTTAATACAAAAATCCACGAGGTGATCAAAAAGGAGGTTCTTAAACTCCTTGATGCCATGTTAATTTATCTTATCTCGGATAGTCCTTAGGTGAGCCCCGTGCATTGTGTACCGAAAAAAGGTGGCTTTACCGTTGTTGAAAATGATGAAAAACCGGTTAATTCCTAACTCCGATTGGTTACGGGATGGTGTGTAATCAATTGCCACCAAAGTTAATTACGCCACCCGTACAGACCACTTTTGCCCATTACCCACAATTATTTATATGGACCCAAATGCTTAGAGAGACTACTGGAAACGATTGCTATGTATTCTCCCCCCTTCGACAGTTCTCTCCTCGCTCGGGTTACTTTCAAATTCCAATAGACTCCCTCAAGCATCAAGAAAAAAACCACATTCCATGTGTCCTTATGGAACGTTCGCCTACCATCGCAATGCTTATTAGCTTATATTGCAATGTAACCGGGCATGTTCCAAAAGGTGTATGATGGCTATCTTTCCACGCTAAATGATCTAAAAAAAAAAAAAAAACATGGAAGGTCTTTATTGGACGACTTCCTTCCTCTCGGTCTTTGGGAATTCATTCGGAACTTGCCTCTCCCATTTGGACAAGATGCTTAAACGGTGTGAAGACACCAATCTTTGTTTAAATTGGGAAAATAGTCACTTTATGGTCAAGGAAGGTATATGTCCCCTTTGGGCCCCCTAAAGATTTTCTAAGAACTGGATTTAGTGTTATAAGCGCTAAAATTAATTATTCCTTGGTCATAACCGTTAAAGAATCTTATGGCTTAAAAACGGAATTGCCAATAAGCTCCTTGAGAATCCTTTTATCACGGATGATCCAAAAACTCAATCCGGCGCGAAGAACCTCATCCACCACCGGTCAAGGAATTCGAAGTTTTTCTTGGACACAGCTGGGTTTTAATCGTAGATTTATTCAAATTTCCTCAAAAATAGCCGACCATGACCCTTGTCCCTTGAAAAAGATACAATGTTCTTCTTCTCCAAAGTGTATTGAAGCTTTTCAAACACTTAAGAAAAAATTAACCGAAGCACCAATATTAGTTGCCCCCGATTGGGACCTACCTTTTGAGCTCATGTGTGACGCGAGTGATTTTGCAATAGGTGCAGTCTTGGGGCAACGAAAAACAAAACATTTTTAGCCTATACACTATGCAAGCAAAACTATGACCGATGCTCAAGCTCATTACACCATGACGGAGAAAGAATTACTTGCCGTGGTGTATACTTTCGAGAAATTCTAGTCCTATTTAGTCTTGTCAAAAAGCATAGTGTATACGGATCATTCGGCTCTAAAATATCTTTTTGCAAAACAAGATGCAAAGCCGAGATTGCTCCGGTGGGTTCTCCTCCTTCAAGAATTTGATATCATCATCCGTGATAAAAAAAGGAGCCGAGAACCTCGCCGCCGACCATTTGTCCCGATTAGAGAATCCTCACCAAAGTGTGCTTGATAAAAAGGAAATAAAAGAAACATTTCCTCTCGAAACACTTAGTATGGTATCTTTTCGTGGTAATTCTAGTACCCCCAGGGTTTGCCGATTTTGCAAACTACCATGCAGGGAACTTTGTTGTGAAAGGGATGGTTCGACCCAAACAAAAGAACTAACTTCATCAAAGACGTGAAGCATTTACTTTTGGGACACCCCTTTTTGGTTTAAAAATCAAATGCGGATCAAGTCATCCGGCGGTTGAGTTCATTATCAACGGCCAATAGCTGAGCCATTGAAATTCTTAAGGCCTTCCCACAAATGGACCCATCGGGGGAACCTCCAAGGCCCGAACTACAATAACACCGCCAAAAATGGTTTTGACACCGGTTTTTTATTGCCCCAATTTATCGAAGATGCCCATGACTTAGTCAAATCATGTGACTCTTGTCAACGTCAACAGAAAATCTCGCAAAAGTGAAATGCCCCCAAAATGGCCATCCAATTTTTAGAATTTTTGACGTTTGGTGGGTATCGTTTTATGGGGCCGTGTTCCCGTCTTCCACGAGGAACCAGTATATACTCGTAGGCGGTCGAATTACTATCGAACTAGGTTGAATCAAAAGCGCTCCCCACCAAAGACGCCTGAGTTGTTGTTAAAATTTTGAAATCTCTGTTTGCTCGTTATTGAGGAACGTCCCCGTCGTCCAATCATTAATGAACGGCGGTAACGACACTTTTGCAATGCCCAATTCGCAAGGGTCCTGCTAAAAGTATGGTTGTCACTCACCCGCCTTGCAACCGCTTCTCACCCAAAAACTATAGGCCAAGTGGAAGTCCTCCAACCTGGATTTAAAAGATCTTGGAAAGGGAAACCGTATGTGAAAATCGTCGCCCTTTTGGACGGATAAACTAGAGATAAGCACTTATGGGCCATCTGATAAACCGCTTTCAAAACAATTCCATACGGTGTACTCTTCGCTTACAAGCTCTATACGGAAAGGCATGTCATCTACCGATCGCGGCACGAGCACCAAGCTTATAGGCCATTGAAAGCTATGCACCACTTTGACCTTATGTCTGCGGGTGATCACCAGAAAGTTCAACTCAATGAATTAAATGAACTTCGTGATCAAGCATACGAGAACTCTTTGATTCACAAAGAGAAGACAAAGAAGATCCACGACTCCAAAATCAAGAACCCAGCGTTTATTCAAACGTATGTTTGACCGAGTCCTTCTTTTTAATTCTCGATTAAAGATTTTCACGGGGTAAACTTAAGACCCGCTGGACTGGACCATTCACCGTCACCCAAGTTTTCCCTTATGGCACCATTGAGTTATAGCAAACCAACAGACCAAATTTCAAGGTGAACGGTCATAAGACTCCGCACTACATTTGGAGGGGAGACATACCAACCATGGTTGTCCCGGATCTCCAAACTTTCCCCAAGGACCTGAATTCGGGGACGGGTCAAGCTAAGTGACCTTAAACAAGCGCTTCGTGGGAGGCAACCCATGCTTATCCTTCTATCTTCTTTCTATTTTCTAATAAGTGTAACATGAGGAGGTGTGCCTTCTTCTAATTCCTTGTGATCTTTTTGGATGATTATTTCAGGAATATTTCCTCTCGGATGTTTGAAGCCTCTCGTAGCTTTGCGGTTTTTTGTCCTTTTCGATCCACCTCAGCTTCATATCCTCAGCTTCATTTAGGGGATCCAATATCCTAATCTAATCGTTTATCGTTTATCTTTTGGCATACTTAATAAACGGCCTTAGATTACGTAAAACCCTTTTAAAACATTGAGGACAATGTTTAGTTCTAGTATAGGGGGATCTATCGATTTTGAATGTACCTGCAGTCGTTGTTTTTCACGTAATCCATCTCCCCGTTTTTATTACCCTATATTATTATAATACCCAACCAAAATCACCAAAAAAAATTAAAAAATATCAAAAAGAAAATAAGTGTTTTGTCACAATTTTGACTTTCTGTTGGGTAGACTAAGTATAAATTTTTGACTCAACGAGCGTGTTTGGAGCTCTAGCCTGTCCCTGTAACTTTTAGACTAAGCATACGCGGAATTTTTTTATTAAAGATTTTAAATTTGCGAAGAACGAAAAAAAATGATAGAGTTAATTGTGAGTTTAGATGCTAAACAAGGATGTAGTTGGAAATCTGAAGAGCTCATAAGTGTAAGTTTTGTGGCTTTTCCCCCCTCCCATAAGCTCCTAACCCGGACTAAAAAAACGTGCACTTTTTCGAAAATTAAACATAAATCAAAAACTCTTAGTTTTCCACTGTATATGATCATAAATGGAAACCAAAGAGTTTTTGAAACCGAAGGTCCTGTGAGGTCCCGATACTAGCTCTCTGTTTCAAAAGCCTGGGTCCGACTTAGCCGCAAGGTTGGGATGTGCCGAGACGAAAGTCGCTACATGGGATGATCTCGCCTTCAAAATTATTACTTTTGGGTGGAACGTGAAGCATATAAATTTTGCAAAACGTTTGATTTATGGTTGAAATTCAAAATAAGCACATTCACCTAAGATATAATAATTGTCCGGGAGTGGAAAATGTTCAACAAGTTACCAAATATAGTAGTGTTAGCATCTTTACCCTTGTATTTAAACTTGATTTTTTCGTTTTTAAAACTTGGTTTGGAATAAGTGAAAAAGGTCAGGAATGATTGAAATATATCCTTCTTGGGGCATTTTTAAGATTGAAATGATTTCGTGTTCTTTATCCCTAAAAGTTATGAAAAAATATAAGAGTCAAAAACGTTCTAGTTTTTAGTTTGCTAAAAAGAAAAGCATGAAAAGTACAAAAAAATAAGAAAAAGGAAAAATACAAAAAATAATTTTAAGAATAAGTCCTATAATATTTAAAAATTTTAAAGAAACAACAGGGCTTTCAGAAATATTGAATCTTTAATTCCCCTCCCCCTGATGAAAAGTTAGCTACTTTTTGAGGTATTTAGTCGAGGGGGATTGAGATTCTTAGTTTTCTTAAGTGTTTACTTATAGCATTGCATGAGGACACGACAATAGTTTAGTATGGGGGATTTTGGTATGTGCTTAATTACACATACCATTTACCTAGGAAAACATGCCTAAAAGACCAAAAACATACAAAAAATGCATTGTATTTGTGTGTTTTGCATTTGTATTGTGCAGGTAATAAATATCTAAGAAAAGGACAAAAACGAAGCCAAAACAACAAAACCGAGCACGAGAACGGAAAGAGCGTGAAAAAGTTAAAAAGTCAAAATCAAAAAGTCAACCAAAGTCAACCAGTCAAAAGTCAAGTCAAAGACGGAGCCGAAAACGAAGAAATCTTAAATGGGCCAACCCGTACCCATTTAATGGGTCGGGTCAGCCCATTAAGACATCATATATAAAGAGTTATAAGACTTAAGTCTTATATAAGCCCAAATCCAAAAACAGCCCAAATCCCTCTACGTTAAAAGGCCTAAACACTCCTTTAACTGTCGTTAACCCACTTCCCTTTTACCCTTTACATGGTTAGTCCAAAAAGGACTAGCCACGCAAACACACTATACAACTTGAGGGGCTTAAACTGGCAACCTCCTTAAGTTTATATCACCACAAGGACTGCCCATGCAATGAAACTATACAAGATAAGGGGCCAAAATTGTAAACCTTTAAACCATCACCCCTGTTATCATCAAAACAGAATACAAACAAGAAAACCAAATTTGGCGCCAAATTTCCTTTCTTGTGTCTTCTCCCTGAACCCATCACCATCCACCTTAACCCCACTACACATGGGCCATTTGCCATGTTGGGTATCCCCTAACACCCCATTCGTTTATGAAATGAAGACAAAAAAATGATGGTTGAGATTGAAGGGATTGGGCACCAAGCAATATAAACGGCTTTGATGATTTTTGGAACTTACTCACACAACTAGCACACTTGCTCAACTCCTCACAAGAGAAACACAAGTGAAGACCAATACCCTTATCTTATTTTATATAAATATGATCCCATTGTAGCCTTTGAAGGCATGTAGTTTTTATCTAGTTTAATTTTCAGCTTATCTTAGTTAACATTTTAGCTTATTGCACTTTAAACTCAAGTCTTGTAACCTTTTTATGATTAATGAATATTTGAAGTTTTTTAGTTTTAAAATCCTAAGTTTTAATTCCATTATTGTTACAACTGTTTTATAAGCTTCATAAGCTTTTATTTGAGCTTTTATATAAACTATTTTCTTCAAGCAAACTAAACTATTAAGTTTTAAAGCTTATTTCACCAAAATTCACCCCTCAAAATACCATAGCTTCTTTTGGATGATAAGCCAAATTTGGATGGGCTTATGGACTCTACTAGCTTGACTTTGACAAGCTAAAGCTTGTAGATCAGCTTTTAAAAGTTTAAATAGCCTTGTTTTGAGCAAAGGCATTTGTAAGTTCCATTTTTCCATTTTTAAGCTTTTACTGTTCATCTGCTTATCTCTGCTTATTTATTGTTACTATATGCTTGTTTTTGCTTATTAATGATGTTTAGTGTTAAGAATGCTTAGGTTGTAGTTTAAAAGTTACTTGTGCAAGCTTTTCTTAAAATATGTCAAACTAGCTTATTTAATAGCATAATCTGTTTTTGCTTGTTTGAGTGCTTAATTCTTGTTGAAATCTGCTTAATATTGCTTATTAGTCTTATTTAACATATGGTCTTTGCAAAGTTTGGCTTAAAAGCAAGATAATCAGTTTAAAATGTCAAGAATCATTTTTAAAGGGGTGTTTGGTTTAACTAAGTTTGTGGGTCAAAATGGGTCAAAGATGGTTCAGACTATTGGGTCAACTTAGTTTAGCCTAAATTAGTTATAAACTTCAGTTTTTCAAAAGGTCTTAAGTGTTAAAATTTAGTTTTAAATAGAAAAAAAAAATTGAAAAGAATTAATTAAGAGGAAACCACTAATTTTGAATCAGTTGGTTTTTTTATTTTATGTCATTAGGCTATTTGAGTAGATTTGCATAAGTAGATTTTTTTTGTGTGTTTGTTTTTAATGCATGTTTCAAAGTGTCAAAATGAACTACAGCTGGGTTAAGGTTAAAGTCTTGCATTTTTGGTTTAGTTTTAGTCCAAAATCTGTTCAAAAAATTTGTAATGTCTTTTAAAGTCCAAAACTGCTTTTCTGTTTAGCTTTTTAGGCTTTATTTCTTAATTTCAAAATGACATTTGATTGTTGTCACAAGTACCTTTGAGGTCAAAAGTTATCTTTTATTTGGAGGTCTTAAAGTCCATAAGGATCCATTTACACCCACCTCAATTTTGAAGCTCAAAAATTGTCCCCGTTTTCAAAGTTAAAAAGGGTCAAGTCATGTAAAAATTTTGAAAAAACAAGCTTTTTTCCATAAGCAAATTGCATGGCTTATGTCCTTGTTTCAAACTCATTTCACTCTGCTCATTTTCTAAAGCTAGTATGTATAATCTTTAAATAATCAACAAGCTACTAAGCCATAAAAGGTTCCATTAAGCTTTGAGAATAGGCATAAAGAAAGCTAGTTGGCCTTAGAAGCTGTTGTTTTAATTTATATATTATTAGTGCATTTTTGCATTTTTAGCATTTCTGTGCTTAATTGCTTTTTTTGATTCTTAGATTTTTAGAACCCTTATGCTTACATTTCATCTCCTATATGCTTATTAGGTGTAGTACTTTATCTGTTTAGGCTTATTTGTCTTAGTCCCCTAAAAGGCTAACAGTTTAGCCCTTGTATAACTTAGTGTAAAAATAACAAAACTGCCTGCTTATTGTTGCTTTTTCCCAACTTATTTTAGAGTTTTATGAAAAGTTGCATTTTTTAATTTTGTTAGTTTAGCTTATTTTACAAGTCTTAAAAAGAAAAAGTAAAAAAAAATGTTTGCAAAAAGAAAGAGGTCACAGGGGTCGAACCTGTGACCTCCCCCTTCATAAGCCAACATATTTAACTCACTCACTCGTAACCATTAGCACTAGATAGGGCCATCTGTCATATGTTCGCATAATTTATTTAATAAACACATATTGAGTCCCTTTTTCATATATTAAGCCGTAGCTTATTCAAGCTTATTCTGAGCTTATTTGATAAGCTGGCTTATTCAGCTTATTTTTCCTGGCTTCCTTATAACATTTAGGATTTTCTTTCCCTTTCCTCATTCCTTCCCCTTTTCTTGCATTTTTTTTCTTCCTTCTTCTTCCAGATTTATTCCTAAAATTTAGTTTATAGTATTTTTAATCATTTAATTTCATTAAAACCGTTTTTAATTCATATTAAATTAAATAAAAGTCAAAAAAATCTAATTCTTTTTTAGAAAATTTTCTTTTATCAAATATGACTGTAGAAAATTAGATTTGCTTTCGTAAGGTTAAAATTTTAGATTTTGATTTTTTAAAGAACGGGATTGAATCCCGTTAACGTTTTTCGTGTTTTTAAGCTTAAATCGCTTTCGTTTTTTGCTTTAGTTTTCTTAGTTATTGCATTTTAGTCATTTAGAGTTTATTAAAAGTTAAAAAATCACTTTAGAATTAAATTTTGATAATTTAGGTCTTAAGTCGCGTTTTTTAGGATTCCCGTTATCATTTTATTGATTTAGCCTTAATTACCTTCGTTTTTTTTTTTTTTTAGTATTGTCTTACTTTAATTTCCTTCCTTTTTCCCGGTAAATTAGAAAATCAAAAAAATCAAAATCTTGTTGAATTCAAACAGTACTGCAGCATGAAGATTACAACTGTCAGAGAATGATAAAGACGTGTGAAGTGATATGTATGAACTTATTGTGTATATCTTATATAATTAGAAGATACGTAGATATCTTATATAAGTTTAGAAGATTTGTATCTTGTAAAGGACTCCTTGGTGTATAAAAGGAGATCCTAGGTTATGGTTGTAAACACATCTCGATAGACACATTCATAGCTTCAAGGTTGTAAACCCTAGTACTAGACAGAGTACTCGTATTATTCATCATAATAATATTGAAGCTTTTTGGTTATATTCATTGTTCATTCATTCTACTGCATCACAGTTTACTATTACATTCATATTCTTCTAAGTACTAAAGAGTAGATTCCGCATACTCTTAGTATCAACAAAGTTTCTAGCATAGTTGTCTTGAATCTATTCAATACAACTAACCCTTTTACAAGGTTTGCAAGATCTAGTTGGGATCAACACTTTTCCACCATTTCTAGATATTCAAATAACTATGTTTAATTCACACAATTTATGACAATGATTATTTATTAATGATAAGATATAAACGACAAGAAAATGTAAAATGGATGTAAATTAATAAGATAAAAGATGTGCTCCCCTAGCTACTCCTCTATCCTATCAACGACATGTAATGAAGGTGCAATGTTCATCTAGATATGCTCGGTGGGTCTTAGGTTGTGTAAGCCTAATTCGGGTGGTTAGATCATACACACTTCGTCTAATAAACTACTATCCCGAAGGACGTAGGTGATACCTAGAAGTATTTTTCTAAGTGTTCAGTTCCTCAACTAACCTATATGACTTTGTTTTTTTTGTTCGCCAAGCACTTAAATACTAGGAATTTCCAAGACACTGTTTAATAAATCTTAAATCTTATTGTCTACCACTTATAACACCGTTAGTTTAATGGTCATTCCCCTAATCAACTAGTGATTTTTGGGACCAATATTATTAGTAATTTGAGTACTCTTAATTTTTAGTTTGCAACCTAACTAGTAAACTAATTGCAACACTCTAGCCGTATAAATTCAAAGGGTAAGGTGTAACCATATATAGATTATCTGAAACAAAGCTAGATAAACATAGCAAAACATGTATTTAATATGATAAAGTCATAGCTAGGCAAACACAAAAGAGCTTAGCATTCCATAACACACGATAAACAATCAAACATTATATTGGGCCAATATAATAGTGATTTGAGTACTCTAATTTTTAGTTTCTAACCTACAAGTAAACTACTCGTAACACCTAGCCGTGATAAATTCAAAGGCGTAAGTGTATAACCATATATAAATTATCTAAAACAAAGCTAGATAAACGTAACAAAACATGTCTTTAATATGATAAAGTCATAGCTAGGCAAACACAAAAGTGCTTAGCATTCCATAACACACGTTAAACAATCAAACATTAAATCGAAATATTAGAAGTTTTCATAATAAATCAAACCGAGTATAATGAATGTTTATGATGTTAATAATCTTCTCATCTTGAATAGTCGAGGCCTTCACTCTTGATTGTGAAAAAGCCGTAAAACCGGATGTACTACTCCCTCTATCGACTCCTCCAAAAACCGACCAGTACCCCCCTTTTCTTCTCCTCGTCAAATGTTATATAAGATAATGGAATACTCTTAAAACCTATGTCATTCGTCCCTTTTTATCTTGTGTAACCACCAGACCAAATCCAACCATACATGGGCTTGTGGGCTTTCTAATTTCCAATTGATTATACATTAGCCCAAGTGGTCTCCCCGAATTTGATTTACCAGCTGAAGTACCCATTCAATAATTCATATTTTTGCACAAATAAATAGCAAGATCACGTTTTTCTCTTTCCATTGCCTTTTGAATCAACTAAAACGGAATGACTAAAATAGTGCAACATCTTCTTCTTTATGACGTAGATAGAAATTCCCATCTACGTCATAGAATATATGTCTTAATAATTCTAAAATTTTCATATCAAATGCATTTTTCCAATTTTTTTCTCCAAACTTGATCATTTTCCGCATGCTTCTGTTCCAATGCCTCATTTAATCAACTATTGCTGGCAAATAATAAAGCAAATTAAGTATCATATCAACAACAATGACACATAAAACAGAGTAATAACACATGGGAACACTCAGAAATAGAATATCGATATCGCTAAATATATATATATATATATATATATAAATATATAAATTGATATATAATAAGTATATATATCATAGTATAACACAAGACCGATAAGATACTAATAATATAATTTTTACTTTTCAATTGTTTTAACTCTTTATTGATATATAATTCAACACAAAATTATACCCGAAGTTGGCGGAGAAACAACAATCGAGATTGAATGACTAACTTATACACACACTAATATGTACCACAAACAATCTGCTTGGAGTTGTTTGTTCTAGGAGAGGATAGAGAAAACCTATCAACTATAACATTTTGTATTTTTGTGTTTGTTCAAGAATTCATACTATCCATTTATGTTACAACCTGGTACATATAGGAAGAAAAATGTGAAGCTTCTCTTGGAAGCTTCACTAAAGTCCAATCAACCACTTTTGGTACTTTATGTTCCTCATTTTCTTCATCTTTTGCTCTTTGTCCCAAAAGTATTAAAGCGTTGCATTCAATATACAGTATAAGTAACCACTCTTTACTTTATGTATCCTTTTGCTTTCTAAATGAAGTTAGTACAGCTATTGTCAAACACTTACTAACTCTATCATCGTGGTCCTGTCCTTTCTCACTCCACTCAGCTGAGCATTCGCCTCAGGTTGTCCGAGTCTTTTCTCCAGACTCTGAAGAAACTTCTTCTGAGGATACTCACCTGAACCATTGATTATAAGGGGGCGGTTGCGTTAGACTTACAACTAATTCTTTACCAACTCCCTAGCAGGAGCACCTAACCATTGTAGTGTAGTAAGGTATGACTCTAGGGGGTCGTCTAGCGTTCATCTAGGCACATAGGTTTGGAAGAGCTCGAATAGAATCTAACAAGGTGTAAGGAGTTGAGAGAAATTATTTTTGTGTTTTTATATTTATAATAAAGCAAGTAAAAAATCATAGTTTGAGATGTTTGATTGGTTTTAATTAAACTAATGATAAATCTAAACTACTTTGGTGATAACTATATGATAAACGAACATATTTACTTAATCATGCACTACTTTTTAGTTTGCTTCTCCTAATCCTGTTGCTTGGTCACACTTGTGATGATCTGTGTAAGTATTTCCTAAGTCATGAACGAATTACACGAAAATGCCGTTTACGTAATATTCCGTTAAGGCAACGCACAAGTAAGGTAGTATCAAGACTATTACAAGGCCCCTAAGAGTATATCACATGCATTAAAACACATAAGAGAGATCAAACATATTAGGGGTAAGGTAGTATGATGACGGTTACCGATGGTATCCTTTCTACATACTCGCGTTTCCCTAGACATCTATGTCAATTTAATATCTTATGGCTAGTTTTCTAAAGCCTAACGCGCACATCCATAACAAGAAGCAACATTAAAAAGATCTACAAACTAAGTTTCATGCAATCATAAGTAAATACTAAAGGATCTAGACTATCATGTTAAATAAAGGAGAAGAACAAGAATCAATCACAAAACACATAGACATATTAAGTGATTAGGGATAAATGAACTTCACTTGATTAAATCATGGATTCAAGGCTGATACATTAGGGTTTTGATACCCTAAAAACGACCTAAAAGCTGCTTCACTTGAACTATTAAAGTTAGGGTTCGTCTCCCAAAAGTTACACACTAAAAACCCTAAAACGAGTTTGTATATATAGGAATTAGACCGCGACGGCGTCGCAACATTTCTGACGCTGTCGCTTCGATGAAGCTTCTAGGGTTTCTTTTGAGGCGGTTACTTTCAGACGCCGTCTTGAGAATCCCGACGCCGTCTCTTGTATGATTTGACGCCGTCACAAGGGATAGCGACGCCGTCTCTACGCACTATATGCGTATTCTTCCAAGAGGTGTAGAGTCGTAGTCTTGTCCGTTTTTTCTCCAAATGAGCCCAAGTCACGTGTATTTCCTCCAAAAGTCACCCAAGTGATAAAAACATAAAAAGGAACGATTAAGTACATAATTTGGGCATATTAGCATGATTTTGGGGGTTAAATGACCCTAAAAAGTGTATAAAATGACACCTCATCAAACATATTTTGGTTCAGCGACTTGTTTTTCTACTTAGGATATTTTTCATACAAATCCTGTATAAGGGACAGTTAGGTACTAGATTGACCCAACAATCTCCCCCTATTTGGATAGAAAAATAGCCTAATTTTGATTAATAGTAAGTGAGCATAACGGCTTCTTCTTACTATGAATTACAACAAAATAAAAGGAATAAAGCTCCATTCTTTGTTGTTGAAGTAAAGCTCTTGCTATGGCATTCTTCAGTTTCTGAACCGCTACATAAACTGAAGTGAAGATGCTGCTTATCTCTAAGACTGAAGAACTGAAGCATAACTTGTCTTCAGCTAGCCACCATTGAAATTGTCTTCAGCTCCTTAAATCTAAACTTGTCTTTGTTAATACAAATAATGCCTATAAACGTTATTTATATTTTTCGACTCCTCTACGTTTTGAAAATGAAAAAATGTAAAATTGTCTACGATAAAAATAAATGTTTACGTGTTATTAATCGTAAATTTTCATTTCGACGTAAATCACTTAAGGTGTGAATGAACAAATCATATTCTACCTTCTTTCCTCTATCAAGTGCAAGAGAAGAACACTCGTATTCGCCAAGAAATGAAGTGTTATAGATTAGTGATTTCTTCTATCTTCTTCTAAGATCCAAACCTTTATTTTCTTAATCTTGTGTCTGTGTGTAAAATCAAATAGTGTATAAATCTAATTGTGTTGATTGTGTGTCGGTTAGTATTTTAGTACTTAAAATACATTGGTGAAGTGGTAAATTGGTTCTAGCTAAGATTAGGACTCGACATTTAGCTTAGTGTCGAAAAACAACGTAAGCGACGTGTAAATGGTTTTCTCCGCCTAAAGGGAGCTTGTTGACATAGTTAAATCTCGAGTCAAATACTCAGGGAGTGGAGTAGGGCGAAGAAGAGCTTCGTTTCCTAACCACTATAAATCTTGGTGATGTGGTTTGATCGTTCTTTCCCTTATCTCTTTTATTATGTTTTGTATATCTTTCATTGTTTATATTGTGATTGTGAGTAGATAGATATATTGTTGTTTCATATTGTTGGTTGATTGAAACCTACAAATCGAATCTAATTAAATTTTGAAGCAAACTTTTAAAACACTAATTAATCGATAAACTATTGAACCCCCCTTCTAGTTTCCACAATTGGTATCAGAAGCCAATGTCACTAAAGATTTTTAAAATATATTTTATTTTAAAGCTTGGATCAATCTATGGATTCCAACAAATATCTAGAAGGCAATCTATGCAAAGACCACCACTTTTCGAAAGCGGTAGTTTTATCAATCGGAAAAATAGATTCGAAACGTATGTAAAATCAAAAGATCTTGATCTTTAGCATGTTATTACCAACGGTGATTTTCAACCCATTGAAAATAATCCGGAAACCAAACTAGATAAGGTTGTACCTTTTGAAAAACAAAGTGATGAACTTATGAAAAGACTTGCGAAAAATAACGAAGCTAAAATGGTTATTTACAATGCTTTACCTAGAAAAGAATATGAAAGATTTTCATGTTTAATATGTAACACCCCCAAAAATATACAACGCAGCGGAATACCACATGGGGTGCTACTTCATAATACACAGCGCTAGATACAAGAGAACGACCTCTAAATGTGTCGTTTGTAAAACAATCTCGTTGATTTTCTAAAATCAAAATAATAGTTGTCCCATAATTGCATCACCATGAAAAACTTGAATGCAAAGACTCCAATGCACGTCAAATAATTCAAGCATCTAATTCACCTGAGAAAAACATGCTTAAAAGTGTCAACATTAAAGTTGGGGAGTTCATAGATTAGTTTAAATATGAATGTAAGTTTCAAATGAATGTATTTGTCCACTGTATCATCACAGTACCATGTAAAAATCCCAAAGATTTATAAAGAATGCACGACACATTTTATGTCACCAAAAGTACCAATCTTATCCCAAAGATTTATAAAGAATGCATGACCAATTTAATGTCACCAAAATGTTTCAAGTATGTATAGCTAATTTATTCAAGGCAACTTAAATATCCATGTGAGTATAAAACAATGTTTACGATTACTCTAAGCTCATGAAAATGATGCACTAATATAACAGTACGAATTCATATGTATTTGTTGGGGGGCCTTGTAGTCCCAATGTGATCCGACATGATATAACATTCGTTTACCGAGTGATAGCTAATCACCCGAACGGGGGTTGTCAATCCCGAATATATCTATTTCATAACATGCGCGCAGACAACATGTTATACGTTCGTTTGCCGAGTGATAGTGAATCACCCGAACGGGGATTATCAATCCCAAATAGATCTATTTTATAACATTCAATCCCATATAGACTCTAAGTATAAATTCGCGCTTCACCCTCCAAAGTGATTTACAGTTCATGACAGCTGTTTTGGACGTAGACTTGTATGTACCATCAACAAGTGTCCCTCCAAGTACACTGGGCATTTATTTAATGATTTTGGACTTCCCTGGTTACCGGTGTCCCCTCCAAGATACAGCCGTGGCAGTAATTGTTCGTTAAGTTCAATCCGCCTAAAGCTAATCGTTAATCATTTCGAATGTAAAGTTTGTTTATTGTGATCAAAAATGAAGTCAAATAAATTATCCCATAGCTAAGTATGTAAATGAGTACTGCAACCAATTTTGTAATCTACCTATGTTTATACGCATTTGCAAACAAGCATGTTCTCACCCCAAATATATGTAAAACGAGTAAAAACAGGGGAGCTATAAACTCACCTTGATCAAAGACCACGATCAAATAATCCAAATAAATCACAACCGAATCTGCAACGATCTCGGCCACGATCCTATAATTATGTCGCTCTATTAGATACAGTATTAAATACGATCAACGATGCGTACATCGTACGAGAAATCAGACATAATTTTAATATGTATACATATCATATATACATGTGATGAGAAATCCACTTTGTCGTCTTTAAACCTTGAACCCTTAGTATTATTATATGAATATGCATATTTTCCGTTCCAATTTAATAGCTTATGTCGATTATTTACAGAATAGGTATATTTTTAGGACTCTCGTTTTTAGAACCGAACAATGGTCTTAAAATAATTAATTGAAATAATATATTAACCGACTTTATTTTATCACTCAAACTGTACTTCATTTAAGGTATTATATATAATTATATTATCCGTTGACTGTTACGTTGACCTTATAGTCTTGACTGTTATATCTCAAATTTTTAAAACCGACAAGCTCGCGGCAAAGTAATAAAACGTCATTTACGAACACATTTCGTGTTTCGCCGGAGGCTGAACGGACTCGACAGTGTCAATCGTTTAATTTAATAGATATGTCTGAATTAATATATATTTAAAATTAACTTATTTTCTACTAAAGTGTAATATCCGATTTCAAACTCTAGTTTCCTCCGTTATAAATGGGATTTTAAAAGTCCCGTTTTGATATCATACACGCCGTCAAAATATAATTTGTTTTCGATTTTGTAAAACAAAGTCTAACTTTTCAACATCTCGATCTCCGAATCCCTGTTCGTTTTATGCTCTACAATTATCCGTTATAAAAACGCGCCAAAGGTCCGTTTTAGCTCAATAACTCTTCTAAAAATACATTTAAATTGCTTATACATTAATTTCTATCCGTTTTAAATATTAATATCTTATGTTACTTAGGGAGTCACAACTTTTAAACGATTTCACACATATACTTTAAATCGATAATAAATGACACAATTATTTATTTATGGAGCAAAACAAACGCACCTTTTGTGTTGTTTATCAAAACCAATCAAACCCACGGCTGCCCGGTGGTTGACAGCAACCGACGACACCCTCGGCTGATTTCCACAACCAAACGCACCCTTATCCATTTTTCGTTAAACAAACGCCCACACCACGGCTGGTGCTTAATTCGAACCAAACACACCGCTTGTGTGGTTTTTATAACCGAACCAAACGCACCCTAATCTTGTTAATAACCAAAAACAAACACCCCTAGTTGCTGCCCATTAAACCAAACGCACCCTTGTGCGTTTTTAAGCAAACCAGACGCACCCTTTTTGGTATTAACAGCAACCAAACGCACCCTAATCATTTTCTACAAAACCAAACACCCCTTTTCTGCTGTAACAGCCAAACGCACCCATCGGTGTGCGTGACAGTCAAACCAAACACCTCTTTGTAATTTCTTACTAACCCAAACGCACCCGTTTCCGTTTATAAACAGCCAACCGCCCCTAGTTGATTTCTATAACAATCAAAACGCACCCTTTTTGGTGATATAAACCCAAAACCAACGCACCCTGGTGGTTTTTCTATAAAACCAAACGAACACCCCTGCTGCTATACCACCGAACGCACCCTTGTCGCTTACCCAGAAACGAACACCCCTTTTGGTGGGGGTTTAAAACCACACGCACCCTTATGTGGTGCTGCTATGGTGGTGGAGTGGTGTTGAGTGGCGGTGGCGGCTGAAATGGTGGGGCGGCCATGGCGGCTGTGATGATGATGATGGTTGCGGTGGAGTGGTGGCGTTATGATGATGATGGCAGCGGCGGTGTAGCAGCCGGAGGGGGAAGGAAAGCGCGTGGAAACGCGTGTGTTGGGGGATCGGGTAGATCCGGTCACTAGGAGTATATTTGGTCTCGGCCGGAAAAGTCACCGGGAAAAATTTTTGGTGATCGGCGATGGTGGCGGGGAAGGCGGGTATAGCCGGCGGCAAGGAAAATTCACTGGTGGGGGGGAGAGAGTATTATAAATGTGTGTGTGTATAATTTGAGATGTAAATGAAAATTTTAATAAAACTTTTATATTTATATAAAAAGTTTTAAAATTTGTGGCAAGTGTTAAAAACTTGAGGGTGAAATTTTTTAACTTTTTCACAAGGACCAAATATGTAACTTTCGGTTATTTATTTTGTAAAATAGTCGTTGGGACGCGTTTTGTGCCTATTTATCGGTACGATTCAAAATACGAAACTTGCGCCATTGTTTTCCAAATCATTTTTCCGATAAAAATGAGTATTTACTTGATAGTATTTCATAAATATTTTTATAACATTTATAAAAATATATGTTATTTATTTTGTGAACCGGTTACGCCTTGTCTGAAATAGAAAAGAAAAAAAAAGGATTCCAACTCGAATATCCGCGTTCTCAACAAACGCTTTTAATTAAATTGCTAAGTATTTTATTAAATGTTTTTATTTATAACACGTGATTATGAAATATAATTATCTTAGTTTTGTGTTTCTAAAATCTTGCGAGGGCATTTCAGTCACCTTCTGACTGTTTTCGGGTCTCGGTCAAAACTAAAAAGTTGTCAGGAATGTCGTTTTTTACATAAAATCTGTTTGGTGTCCGGAATAATGAAAACGTGATTTAGCTGCTCGTTTTTGATAAATCAACCTAGGAATAACATATATCTCCTTTAAATATGTTCCGAAAAATTACCGGTTACGCGGTAATCGCTTTTATGTGAAAATAAAAGACCAAAAGTCAAAAAGTCAAGTCAGACTTGAAAAGTCAAAGATTGAAATCGTCATTCAAAATTTTGAAAATTCTCGGATGTTACAGTACCTACCCCTTAAAGAAATCTCGTCCCGAGATTAATCTGTTGTTATACCGATTGTGGTGACCATAGGAAAGACTTAAAGTTTTATAAACTCGTTCTAAACAAGGCGCTGATAACTTTATTCAGCAAAATTCGGTGTTTCTACACTTCTCAATCTACCAAAAATTTTGGCTAGGTTTGTCTAGGATATTTAATCCATCAAAATAGGTATCTCAAAATATCTTATGACTGGTATAACTGCGTTATAGGGAAAGGTCTCTTTATAGTGAAATACCTCAGAAGAATGTAGGTATAGTCACATCGTGAGTATGTTTGTATAAGTTTTAAATGTCTAAAGAAGGGGTCTCGTTTCTATTTCTGTAAGGTTCGATGGTTCAACATCAACGTTGGCTTATGGATGTAAGTTCCACAACACCTTATTGGCAGTACTTAAATAGTATCATGACTTAAAATTAATGTAATATTTGCTGCAATGAGTAATTCTAACTGAATACTATATCGACATATGCTTATCTTGTTTTAATGTGGGGTTTCATAACTAGTTGATAAAAGTTTTGTTACAATCTGGGACCACTCCCAGGACCAAGGACCCAACAACAGCAACCATAACGACAATAACTATGACAAATGGTGATGGGATGCAGAGGGTGAGGACCCTCCGAGAAACAATATCCCCAGAATAAAGTTCAATAAATGAGAGGAGCTCGCGAGAGAGCTTATGCGATAGACGGCGGATTATGGTACTCAGTCGTTAGTTCGAGGATGACGCAACTCCAATAGTTCAATTGTGTAACAAGTCTGTTAGCTCCACTAACAGTTCGTGATCGCGAGGATTAGCAACGGCAAAAGTAATAACTTAAGAACTCAAGTGTGTAACAAGTCTGTTAGTTCCACGAACAGTTCATGATTGCGAGGATTAGCAACGGCAAGAGTAATAACTCAAGAATGAGATAAGGTAGTCCCAAGTGAGGCCTTAAGATTCTGTCGAGTGGTAGAACACGATTGTGTTTCTAGACCCTTTTCAACAGATTCTGGCGATTTTCGAATTTAGGTTCATACTCGTGTCATATCGGATACCATTAAGCCCACTCATTTATAATTTCTTATTTACATAAAGAAGCGTCCAAATTTATGTAAGTAAGAAATGATAAACTTATGGTTCGGTGATTTATAATTTATTTATTTAAATGAAGAGGCGTCCCAATCCTTTTAAATAAACAGATTATAAATCATCCTACTTAATAATTCCCGATGCAATACGCGTACCCACATAACTTTCAAGGTGATGGATGACATGACGATGCATGTGCTCTAATGAGTATGGGACGAGTGTTCCAAACTCGTCTTCGGAGACAGGGAGTAAAACTACCCAAAAATATCGACCTAGAGTTCAAGATAGGTAATGAGTACCTTGGTTAGAGTAAACCAGGTAAAAGTCTCGATGAACCAGTCAACATAGCAATTATCATATAAATCCTCCTATTACAAGTCCCGCCCATACAAGACTTGTAATACTTAGATTTATACATAATCCCATGTAAACAGAACTGTAACGGCTTTGTTAACATAGCAATTATCATATCAATCCTCATATTACAAGTCCCGCCCATACAAGACTTGTAATACTTAGATTCATACATAATTCCATGTAAACAAAACTGTGACGGGCTTTGTTAACATAGCAATTATCATATCAATCCTCATATTACAAGTCCCGCCCATACAAGACTTGTAATACTTAGATTCATACATAATTCCATGTAAACAAAAATTATAACAGTCTTCGCGTAATACGATATTGTATAAAGCTATGAGGAAAAATAATGTCCTTAGAGACCATTGTTTAACTTACAATGCCTGAGAACGAAATGAAACCATTGTGCAACTCACAATGTCTAAGAAGTAAAATGAGACCATTGTATAACTCACAATGTCTATTCTTAAAGAGCGGCGAGTGATCAACTTACAATCCTAGAATGATGTGAACTCCATATTATGTAATTGCACACACACACACAAGTGTAGAATGAACCATTGTGCAACCCATAATGTCTAAAAAAAAATGAGCCATTGTGCAAACTCACAATGCTAAGAGGGGTTTATAGTATATCAATATAAATAACTCATATATAAATATCCGCATGATATTACTCAGAGTAACGCAAGCATAAATTTGATATCATAAATATGTATAACATGTAAGCACTTAATGCAGCACGTAATGTAAGCACAAAAGCATGCAGACGTGTCACTGTGAAAAGTTTGATGTATGCAATGTTTGTGAAACCGGTTATAGTCCTAAGGGTAAAATATGCAACCTATTTACTCTATAAACTCAGAGCTCTATTACCAATCGGTAACACCACCCATAATTCGAGTCGCAGCGGAAATGTGTCCGGGGAGTTACATTCATAATACACAGCGCTAAGATAACAAGAGAACGACCTTCCCCCCCTAAATGTGTCGTTGGAACATTAATCACCGTTTGATTTCCTTGAATTTGGGATATAACATTTGTCCCATAATTGCATCACCATGAAAAAACGTGAATGTAATAGACTCCAATGCACTTCAATAAGCCAAGTATCTATATCACCTAGAACAAGACATGCTTAAAAACGGTCCAACATAGAAGTTGGTGAGTTCATGAGGTTAGTTAAATATGAATGTAAGTTACAATTAATGTATTTGTCCACAGTGTCATCACATTACCATGTAAAAATCCGAATGATTTATAAAAATGCCACGACACATTTTATGTCACTAAAAGTACCAATCGTAAAACTCCAATTATTAATCACGGAGCGTTCTTTCACTTACAACAACCACCGGGGACAAACACACCCACACACACACATCTAAATCACAAATGTGACTGAAATGTGACCTAAGGCGGGTCTAAGTCTCTCTATATCACAGAGCGACTCTCTCATCACATATCGCGAGCTACCTCATATATACTTCCTCAACACGCCCCCCACACAAGAAGAGAAGCAGGGAGTGGCATACAAGACTAATCATCACATAACCAAACACAAACACATCTCTCTCTACATATCTATATCTCACGAGCGGAGCACGGAGTGTGACAAAACCATGAGAGTCGTGCGTGAGGGACACAAACATAACCTTACTCTCTCCGGCACCTGGCCCACCACATCGTCTACACACACACAATACCCGACACACATCTGCGCGCTGAGAGAGGGTGTGAGATCTTACACACATAGACACTTACACACGGAAACCACACACACACAGGGGGGGGACCACACAGGTAAAATGGCGTCTATATATGAGAACAGAGACTCATAGATCATACATTAGCAAATAGAAGGAGAAAAGGGGCATGATGAGTTACGGAGCTTAGATAGAGTGTGACAACATCTACAACACATTTGAGAGAGGAGTGGAGGGAACACTGTTGTAGTGCTGCTGTGAGATAGGCAAGGGTTGATGGTGTTGTGGAGAGTAGGAAGTTGGTGAGCGTGTGAGAGAGTATCTCTATCTATCTCCTATGCGTATATATAGTGATATCTCACAATTGGTTTTTGGTCGTGTGTATATAGTAGAGCGTAGATGTATAATGTGTTTGATGGATATATCTAAAGTGGAGATAAAAATATATATAGTGAGGTTTAGTTGAGAGTGAGAGAGAGTGAGAGAGATATGTGGTTTTATGTTTCTATACGAACTTTGAGACACTATATGGTTTGTATAATAAATAATGGTTATGATTACACAGAGATGAAGATTATGTTGGGGAGTTTATTGATGGTGATACAGCGGGGAGGGGGTGTGTGGTAGAGCGAGAGTCGAGAGAGAGTATGAGTTTTATATTGTTATCTATGAGAAGCGAGCGAACAAGTTATGTGGTGTTGGAAATATCTATATATATACGCGTAAGAGTGATATTATATTGTTTACACACTTAGGTGAGCGAGCTACTACTCTCTTTGATTCTATTATATCTATCTCTCAAGTTGGGAAGTTGTAGTTGTGGGTGTGGGTGGTGGGTGTGGGGTGCGCTTGTTGGTAGATCTCTTATATCTATATGTTTTTTGTTTTTGATGAGAATTATATATAGATATTATAAAGAAGGAGAAGGGTAAGAGTGGTTTGTTTGTTGTTTTGTTATATTTTTGTTGTTTGAAAGTGTGGGTATGTGGTTTTGTTTAAGTGTGTTAGATGTTGAAGTTGGTGTGATATTTTGTTATTGAATTTTGTTTGTTGTGAGTTGTAGTTATGTGGTTGTTTTTAGGGTTTTTGTGGTTTATTATGTTTGGTATATAATTTGTATTTTGTTTTTGTGATGAATTTTTGGTTATATTTATTATAATGTTAGTTGTGGGTTTTATTTAATGGTGGTTTAAGATGTTTTAATATTTGTTGATGTGATGTATAGTAAAGGAATATTTTTTTAATTTAATTTGGTTTGTAAGGTTAATGTTAGTTTATAACGTAGTTCTTAAAATATTATCTCATTGTAAACAATATGATTTTCGTTCGATTTTTCAGTTATTGGATACTACAAATATTATATCTTTAAAATATTTACTTATCCCTTTTATCGATTTTTAAATTAATAGAAGCTTTAGTAAAACATTACTAAATATAAAAATTTATATAAATTTCGCCATGACATTTCCGTTTATATATCGTTTCCCATATTTATAAAACCTAATGTTTTCTTTTTCACTTCTGCAACAACCGCCTCTGCAAAATATCTACGTGTTTTAAATATATATTTATATATATTTATAACTAAACAAATTAATAAATATCATATTTATTTAACCATTAACCACCATTTTAATTCCGATTTATAATTTATAAAGTCTCGTGTTATATTTATTAGTCAAGTGTATAAACCAAACGAACCCTCGTTGTTTCGCTAAACCAAACGCTCCCTTATTCGATTTCTGTTGTCCCAAACGCACCCTTAAAGCCTTGTTGTTAACCCAAACACACCCCTATGTCGTTTTCTGTTAAACCAAACACCCCCGTTTGGCAAAACTGCCAAACCAAACACCCCCGTTTGGCCAAGCTGCCAAACTAAACGCACCCTAATCCTAATTCTGTTAATCTAAACACCACCCTAATCAGTTTGCTGCACACCTAAACACTCCCTTATTGCAAAACTGCTAAGCCAAACGCCCCTTTGTGGTTTTTAATCAACGCCAAACACACCCTTGTGCGTGGGGTTGTTAGCAAACGCACCCTCTGGTTGGGTTAATGAAACTAAATCACCCCTTGGCTGTTATAAGAACAACCAAAACGCACCCATGCGCTGAGTAAACACACAACACACCCAATGTGGGTGACACGTAAAACCAACGCACCCTAAATTTCGAAACACACAAAACTAAACGAACACCCCCCTTGCTGTTACAACTAAACCGAACCAAACGCATCTTGTCGGGTCAGACCCAAAAACCCGACGCAAACAAAAACAAGAAAGGCCCTTTTCTTTCGGTGTAAACAAGAAAAACCAAACCAAAACCGCACCATAATGCTGATGAAACAACACTCAAAAGCACCTTGATGGTGCTATGAAAAACCAACGCACACACCCTTCAGCGCAAGTGAAAAGAAACCGAACGCACCCTTGGTGCATATAAAAAAAAATATAAACGGACCCTCGTTGGTGGTTGATGGTGACGATGATATTGGAGGTGGTGGCGTGGTAACAGCGGTTGTGGCTGCCGGAGGGGGAAGAAACGGCGCGTGGCCGCGAGTGGTGGTGGGGATCGAGTAGATCCGGTGGTGAGGATTATTTTTGGTTTCGGTCGGAAAAGTTCGCCGAAAAAGGTTTTCTGGCGATGTTTGGCCGGAAAAATGCGGAGGCGGTTGGACCGGCATAATGAGGAGAGAGAGATAGGGTGTGTGTGTTTTTATATTATTTTATATAAAATCGAAAGTGTATATAGGTTTTATATATATAAACTATTAATACTATATATAAATAAATATATTAATATATAATATATATATATAAAATATATCAATAAATATATATATATATATATATATATATATATAGATATATAAAAGTTATAAAATATGTGGCAAGTCCCAATAAGTTTGGGGTTTACATTGTAAATATTTCAAGGGACCAAAAGTGTAACATTTGAGTATTATTTTGTAAAATAATGGTTCAGGACCCGTTTGAGCGACTTAACGGAATAGGTTTAAAATATGAAACTTCGTCATATGCGTTCGGAATAATTTTTCCAATAAAAATGAGTATTTACTTGATAGTATTATTCATAATAGTTTTATAATAATACTATAAAAATATCTGTTATTTATTATTAAACCCTTATTACTTGTGCCGAAAGTAAAAATAAAAATAAATTTCTAACCCAATATCACGTAACAACAAACGTTTTCGAATAATATGATGACAAAATTTATTAAATATTTTTATTTAATAAAAATGATAATTAAATATAATTTAATTATTTTCTCGATTCTAAATCTTGCGAGGGCATTTCAGTCACTTTCTGACTGTTTTCGGGTCTCAGTCAAAACTGAAAAGTTGTCAGGAATGTCGTTTTACATCAAATTGCTTTAGAGTCCGAATAATGAAAACGTGATTTAGCTGCTCGTTTTTGATAAATCAACTTAGAAATAACATATATTTTCTCGTTTCTTTTCAAATAAATTTGAAAACTAAATTCGTAATGAGAGATAAATAATAATAAATATGATTTATTATTTAAATAATTTTCAGGAATTTACCGGCTACGCGGTAATCGCTTTTATGTGTACAAAGTTAAAAGTCAAAAAGTCAAGTCAGACCTGAAAAATCAAAGGGTAAAATAGTCATTTAAAAATCCAAAAATTCCCAGTTGTTACATGTTTGTTTTAGTGCAATGATTTACTTATCTCGAAGCGGCATATCATTCTTAAGACTTAGGCAGGACATCATCTTAAGACCTAGATACGATTAATCCTGTCACAATTAAACGCATCCGCATAAAGCATCCTTTAGTTTAATTATAATCTATCTTAGAGAATTAAAGCAGTGGTGATCCTGTTAAAACTCTAGCCCAATGGGACTTTACCCACTTATTGTTTGAAGGTGTTTATATACTAGTAGTCTACTATTCCAATCTTTATTAGTTAATTAAGATCATGATTGCTAAAACATAAACGGGTCACCTACCGGTCCAACTAAGCTCATAATCAAAAGACAAAGACAGAACGTTATTTGTGATCATGTTGGTCCAGTAATATAAGACACGATATGGAGAGCTATTCCCGTATCTAATTACTTGGTCCGTAAACACTAAACCCATTGAATTGATAGGTCGCAATTTAAAAACATAACAAATATTGAGGTGATAAAACATAATTAAACAATCAAAACGATAAATTAAGAAATGATTTTTAAAACAAAACCAAACATTAAACTTTTCATTAAATGGCTAAATCCAGGGTATTAGCCCACAACCATTGTAATTATACAAGCGTAATCAAACAATTTAAAATCGAACGATTGAGAGAGTAAGAATTACACGATGTCTTCTAAGAATTTGTGATCGATGTTTGACCTTGGTAGCTGATCTTCTCTTCTAAAATTCGTCTTCGGTGAGTATGGTATAAGGAATATGATATTGCACACTGAAAACTCGTTTTTAAGTCTTCTATTTATAGTTGCTAAAAAATACACCGATAACCCAAACGCCGTATCCAGATAGGTCGGTTGAACAAGTGTATTGAGCTGGATTCCATGTAGTGCGTTCTACGTTTCGTAATAAATCTTGATATCATTCCCATTGACTTGATTTACTGTAACATTTAATAGTTATCTTCATGGATACGGCGTATGTAAGATTAGCATGGATACGACGTATTGAGGGAATTGGTCAAACGCATTTTATCTTGTGAAGCCTTGGCGTTGATACGCGACCCCCCCCTCTTAGTTGGATACAACGTAATGGTGAATTTCAGAAAACTCAATGTCTTCGTTTTAGCTCTAATTTATGCGCCTTTTAGCTTTATCTTACACAAAACACACCCTGATTAACTGCATTTATCAAACTTTAAAGCAATTAAGTATCAAATAATGTAATAATTATATAAAAGTGGATAAAACAGATGGGATAAATGATATAATAAAAGAGACTTATTTATGTCATCAAATATCCCGTCCACTTGAATCTATACTTGACCTCAAGTAGACTTAGTGTCGAAGAGTATTAAACTAATGATCACAAATAAACGTTATGTCTTTGTCTTTTTAATTAGGAGCTTAGTTTAAATAACACAATTTGACACTAAGATCTACTTGAGACAAGAAGGATTCAAGTGGAGGGAAATTTGATGACATCAAATAACGTCCCACTTTATTAAAAGCATTTATCCCATCTATTTTCCCACTTTTAATAATAATTGCATATTTAGTAACTTAAATGCTTTAAAGTTGATAAAAATAAATTTAAAAACAATCAACTTTAAAGCAAATAAGGTACCAAATAATGCAATAATTATATAAAATGGGCAAAATAGATGGGAGATAAATGAAATAATAAAGTGAAACGTTATTTGATGTCATCAATATATCCTCCCACTTTGAATCCTACTTGTCCTCAAGTAGACTTAGTGTCAAATGAGTTATTAAACTAAGCTCATAATTAAAAGACAAAGACATAACGTTATTTGTGATCCTTAGTTTAATAACTCATTCGACACTAAGTCTACTTGATGACAAGTAGGATTCAAGTGGAGGGATATTTGATGACATCAAATAACGTCACTTTATTATATCATTTATCCCATCCTAATTCTTCCTACATATATAATTATTACATAATGTGGTACTTAATTGCTTTAAAGTTATTTTGATAATTCAGTAAATTCAGAGTGTTTTGTGAAGATAAGCTAAAAGGCGCATAAATTAGAGCTAAAACAAAGACATTTGAAGATTTTTGAAAATTCACCAATACGTCGTATCCAACTAAAGCGATACCAATCAACAGCCAAGACCTCACAAGAAAATGCGTTGACCAATTCCCACTACGTCTATCCAAGCTAATATACATTCGCCGATCCATGAAGAAAACTATTAAAAGATACAGTAAATCAAGTCAATGGGAATGATAACAAAGATTTAATTACGAACGTAGAACGCACTAAAAGGAATCCATCTCAATACACTGTACCGCCTTCTGGATACGGCGTATCGAGTATTTTAAGCAACTATATAATAGAAGACTTAAAAACGATTTTAGTGTGCAATATCATATTTCCTTATACATACTCACTGAAGACGAATATTTAGAAGAGAAGATCAGCTACCAAGTAAACATCGATCAACAAATCAATAGAAGGAACATCGTGTAAATTCTTTACTCTCTTCAATCGTTCGATTAAATTGTTTGATTAACGCCTTGTATAATTACAATGGTTGTGGGCTAATAACCCTGGATATTAGACCATCTTAATGAGATTTAATGTTTGGTTTGTTTTTAAAAACCCCCTCAATTTCTTATATTATCGTTGATTGTTTAATTATGTTTATCACCTCATATTTGTTTATGTGTTTAAATATGCGACCTATCATTCAACTGGGTCTAGTGTTACGGACCAAGTAATCTAGATACCGGGATAGCTCTCCATATCGTGTCTTATATTACTGGACCAACATGATCACAAATAACGTTCTGTCTTTGTCTTTTGATTATGAGCTTAGTTGGACCGGTAGGTGACCCGTTTATGTTTTAGCAATCATGATCTTAATTAACTAATAAAGATTGGAATAGTAGACTACTAGTATATAAACACATTCAAACAATAAGTGGGTAAAGTCCCATTGGGCTAGAGTTTTAACAGGATCACCACTGCTTTAATTCTCTAAGATAGATTATAATTAAACTAAAGGATGCTTTATGCGAATGCGTTTAATTGTGACAGGATTAATCGTATCTAGGTCTTAGGATGATTCTGCCTAAGTCTTAAGATGTTATCGCTTCGAGAATAAGTAAATCATTGCACAAACAAACATGTAACAACTGGGAACTTTTGGATTTTTATAGCCTATTTTACCCTTTGATTTTCTGGTCTGACTTGACTTTATTGACTTAAACTTTGTAGCAATCACATAAAAAGCGATTACCGCTTAGCCGTAAATTCCTGAAAATTAATTTAAAATAATAAATTCCATAAATATTATTATTATCCTCATTACAGATTTAGTTTTCAATTTATTTGAAAAGAAACAATAAAATAAATGTTATTACTAAGTTGATTTATCAAAAACGAGCAGCTAAATCACGTTTTCATTATTCGGACTCTAAAGCAATTTGATGTAAAACGACATTCCTGACAACGTTTCAGTTTTGACCGAGACCCGAAAACAGTCAAAAAGTGACTGAAATGCCCTCGCAAGATTTAGAATCGAGAAAATAATTAAATTATATTTAATTAACACTTTTTATTAAATAAAAATATTTAATAAATTTTCATCATTTATTCGAAAACGTTTGTCTGATAACCTGACATACGGGTTAGCAAAATTTATTTTTTATTTTTTACTTTCGGACAGACATAAACGTTTTCAAAATAAATACCAGATATTTTATAGATATTAGAAATATTTATAAAAACTATCAAATGCAATACTCATTTTTTATGGAAAAATTTATTCGAACGCATGACAGCAAGTTTCCATATTTAACCATCCGTTAAGTCGCTCAAACGGTCCTGAAACCATTTTTACAAAATAATACTCGCTCAACGCATCAATGTTACTCTTTTGGTCCCTTGAAATATTTACAATTAAACCCGCCAAACTTATAGGACATGCCACATATTTATACTTTTTATATACTATATATAATATAAGTATATAATATAAAAAATATATATATATATATACATAGTATATAATATAGTAATATATATATATATATATAATAAATATATATATAATAAAAGATCCTATATACAACTTTCATTTATAATAATAAATAAAACCACACACCCCTATTCCCATCTCCCCTCATTATCCGGCAACCGCCGCCGCCATCTTTTTCCGGCCAAACATCGCCAGAAACTTGTTTCGAGACGAACTTTTCTGACCGAAACCAAAAATAATCCTCACCACCGGATCTACTCGATCCCCACCACCACTCGCGGCCACGCGCCGTTTCTTCCCCCTCCGGCAGCCACAGCCGCTGTTACCACGCCACCACCTCTAATATCATCGTCACCATCAACCACCAACGAGGGTCCGTGTATATATTTTAATAAGCACCAAGGGTGCGTTCGGTTTCTTTTCACCAGCCGAGGGTGCGTTGGGTTTTCATAGCACCATCAAGGGTGCGTTTGAGTGTTGTTTCAGCCGCCATAGGGTGCGGTTTGGTTTGTTGTTAACACCAAAAAGGGTGCGTCGGGTTCGGGTCAGACCCGACAAGGATGCGTTGGGTTCGGTTTAAGGTTGTAACAGCAAGGGGGTGTTCGTTTGGTTTGTTGTTTCGCAAATTTAGGGTGCGTTGGTTTTACTGTCACCCACATAGGGTGCGTTTGTTATGTTACACAGCGCCTGGGGTGCGTTTGGTTGTTTTTATAAACAGCCAAGGGGTGTTTGGTTGTCATAACACCAACTAGAGGGTGCGTTTGGCTTAACAGCCCACGCACAAGGGTGTGTTTGGCGTTGATTAAAAACGACAAAGGGGCGTTTGGCTTAGCAGTTTTGCAATAAGGGAGTGTTTGGGTGTGCATCAAACTGATTAGGGTGGTGTTTAGATTAACAGAATTAGGATTAGGGTGCGTTTAGTTTGGCAGCTTGGCCAAACGGGGGTGTTTAGTTTGGCAGCTTGGCCAAACGGGGGAGTTATGGTTTAAACAGAAACGACATAGGGGGTGGGGGGGTGTTGTTTGGGTTAACAACACGGCTGTAAGGCGTGCGTTGGGACAGCATAAATCGAAAAAATAAGGGAGCGTATGGTTTACGAAACACGAGGGTTCGTTTGGTTTTATACACTTGACTAATACATAAAACACGAGACTTTCTAATTATAAAACAGAAATTTAAAATGGTGGTTATAATGGTTAAATACATATGATATTATTAATTGTTTAGTTATAAAATAATAAAAATATTAAAAATTAAAACCCGTAGATATTATTGCAACGCGCGTTTTGTTGCAAAGTGAAAAAGGGAAAACATTAGGTTTTATAAATATGGGAAACGATATATAAACGGAAATGTCATGGCGAAATTTATATAAATTTTTATATTTAGTAATGTTGTACTAAAGCTTTTATTAATTTAAAAACCGATAAAAGGGACTAAGTTATATTTTAAAGATATAATAATTTGTATTATACAAAACCATAAACGAACGAAAACTATATTGTTACAATGAGATAACTATTTTAGACACGACCCGTCGAGGAAACGAAATGTAAATTTATAAAATATTATTTGATATTTTATAATTGTCAGCTAGAAGATAACATCATAATTATTGTAAAAGCTTTACAAACATCGTTTGTTTAAACTATAACTTTAAGACGTGTGTCTACTTTTATGCAATGACTTTTTATTAATTGAATTGGTGTCAAAATATTTTGTTTCAATTATTTTCTCACGTTCCTTATATAATACCTGTAAAGTATTATATACCTCATATTAATCTTTGGATTGTTTACCTTCGTTATATAATTCACGGTATGAGTTATATAAGGGTTTATTTTTCATATGTAATATATACAGAATATATTACATACTTTGTGATCACTTTTCAATTTATTTATTTAACAACCAGCCACGCCGTTACAATTTGAAACAATTTTTATCAATGTGTCGAGTTGACGTAACCATACATCGAGAAATCCAAATACATTATCCTAGGCTAGTGGAACTTAGCCGTTAAGATTAGCTGCAACTTCTTGACGAAGTCGTTCGTCTTCCACTTGTTTGTGCATAGTAGATGCCTATCTGTCAATCGTTCTTCATCATCGAGGTGAGTTCATAACCTCGCTTTTCAATCTTTTGAATGTTTTATAAACCCGCGAGGGGGATACATGCTTGTCTACAAACTCTTATACTTACTCGGTTATCTTATAACAACGTGATTGTTTTAAAGGATATTGTGAGTTATAGCTCCCCTATTTTTTACTCGTTTTACATGATATTTGGGGGAGAACATGCTTGTTTACAAATGCATTTATATGGTTGATTACCTGTTTGGTTTATATACTCATTTATACATCTCGCGAGGAAATACAATACTTGGTTTAGTTTTTGAACGTAAACACATACTATACTTTTATGATTACAGATTAGCTCAGGTTGTATGTTATAAAGTGATTCAATGCTGAGGGTGTCCAGGTGGGGGCATCCGGTGTAGGCACATGTAAAGTAATTCAATGCTGAGGGTGTCCAGGTGGGGGCATCCGGTGTAGGCACACGTAAAATAATTCAATACTGAGGGGTGTCCATATGGGGCATCCGGTTTATGGCACATGTAAATTAATTCAATCTAGGGTGTCCATGTGGGGACAATCCGGTGTAAGCACGTGGCTTATTATTTCTGTTTAGCGCATCAGTTTCATGAGCTTAGAGTAATCGTAATCATTGTTTTATACTCACATGGATATTTACTGTGCCTTGAATAAAGTGGCAATACATACTTGAAACATTTTGGTGACATTAAATTGGTCATGCATTCTTTATAAATCTTTGGGATAAGATTGGTACTTTTGGTGACATAAATGTGTCTGCATTCTTAATAATCTTTGGATTTACATGTAATGTGAATGACACAGTTGACAAATACATTCATTTGAAACTTACATTCATATATAAACTAACCTAAGACTCATCCAACTTTATGTTGACCGTTTTAACAGCACGTTTTTTCTCAGGTGATATATATACTTGGCTTACTGGAAGCATTGGAGACTATACAATTCAAGTTGTTCCATGGTGATGCAATTAAGGACAAATGTTATATCAATTTCAAGGAAATCAACGAGATTACTTTTCAAACGACACATTTAGAGGTCGTTCTCTTGTATCTATCGCTATGTAATTATGAAGTAACTCCCCCGGACACATTTCCGCTGTCGGACACAATTATTGGGGGTGGTTACCGATTAGTATCAGCAGCACAGGTTATAGAGAACTAGGTGCATATTTTACCCCTAGACTATAACCGTTTTTCACAACATTGCATCACATCAAAACATTTTCAAAGTGCATACACGCTACTTGCTTATGTGCTTACATTACTCGCTGCATTAAGTGCTTACATGTCATACATATATATGATATATATATGCTTGCGTACTCTGAGTATATCATGCGGTTATTTATATAAGAGTTATTATAGAAATTACCAAAACACCCTCTTAAGCATTGTGATTGCACAATGGCCTCATTATTTTTAGACATTATGGGTTGCACAATGGTCTCATTCTACTCGTCAGACATTGTGAATTACATAATGGTCTCACTTCATTCTCAGGCATTGTAAGTTGATCAATGGTCTTTAAGAATATTATTTTCTTCATAGTTGTATGCAATATCGTATTACACGAAGACCATCATAATTTTTGTTTACATGGGATTATATATAAATCTAAGTATTACAAGTCTTGTATGTGTCGAGACATATGATAATAGGAGATTTATAGATAGTTGCTATGTTAACAAAACCCGTCACGCAGTTCCTGTTTACTAGAATTTAATGGAATCTAAGTATTAAAAAACTTGTATGGCGGGATCTATGTAATATGAGGATTGAATGATAATTGCTAAGTTAATAAAGCCCGGCACATTTTGTTTACATAGAATTATGTATGAATCTAAGTATTACAAATCTTGTATGGAGTGCGGAGATTGTAATATGAGGATTGATATATAAATTGCTATGTAACAAAGCCCACAGTTCTGTTTTACATGGATATGTTATAAATCTAAGTATTACAGTCTGTATGGGCGGGACTTGTAATAGGTAGGAATTTATATGATAATTGCTATGTTGACTGGTTCATCAAGATTTTACCTTGTTTATTCTAACCGAGTACTCAGTAACTATCTTGAACTCTAGGTCGATGTTCCTTGGTAGTTTTACTACCGTCTCCAAAGACGAGTTTTGGAACACTCGTCCTATACTCATTAGAACACATGCACCGTCATGTCATCAACCACCTTGAAGGTTATGTGAGTAAGCGTATTACATCAGAAATTATTAAGTAGGATGATTTATAATCTCTTTATTTGAAAGGATTGGGACGCCTCTTCAGTTAAATAAAGAAATTGTAAATCCCCGAACCATAAGTTTATCATTTCTTACTTACATAAATTAGGACGCTCCTTTATGTAAGTAATGAATTATAAATGAGTGGGCTTAATGGTATCCGATATGACACGAGTATGAACTTGGACCCGATAATCACAGGAATCCGTTAAAAAGGTCTAGAAACACAATCGTGACTTACCACTCAGCAGAATCTGAAGGCCTCATTTGGAACTACCTTATCTCATACTTAAGTTATTACTTTTGCCATTGTAAATCCTTACAATCAATACTGTCTGTGGAGCTAACAGACTGAGTACCATAATCCGCCGTCTATCGCATAAGCTCTCCGCGAGCTTTTCCCATTTATTGAACTTATTCTGGGGAGTAGTTGTTTCTCGGAGGGTCCTCACCCTCTGCATCTCATCACCAATTGTTAGGATTACTGTTGTTATGGTTGCTGTTGTTGGGCCCTAGAGTGGTCCCAGCTTGTACAACTTTATCCAATAGGTAATGCAACCCCCCTAAACCAGATAAACACCTATCGACGAAAGAGATAGTCGAACTATTCATTCGGACACTAGTAGGAAGACTTAGGTCGCATGCATCCTATACTGCCAATAATTGGGTACTTACATCCATAAGCCACGTGCCATGTGAATCATAAGAAACATTACAGATAGTAGAAACGTAGACTCCGACCTCGGACATTTAGAAAACTTATATAAACATACTCCCGCGTCTACACTTTCTCCTTTGACGGCTTTCACTATAAAGAGACTCCTCCGTATAACGCGTTTATATCTAGTCATAAGCCTGTAAGGATTTCGAGAATACCCATGACGGATTTAATATCTTTTTGGTCAACCCTATCCAAAATTCTGGTATATTAAAGAAGTGAGGAAGCAACAATATTAGCTGAATAAAGTTATCACGTCTTTTTTAGAACGATTTATTAAATCTTGAATCTTTTTCCTTGGTCACACAAACGTTGACACAAATTAATCTCGGGACTAGATTTCTTTAGGGGTAGGTACTGTAACAACTGGAAAGTTTCGATTTTTAAAATGACTATTTTACCCTTTAAATTTTTTCGGGTCTGACTGACTTTTACTTTTACATTGTAACGGTCACAAAAAACGATTACCGCGTAGCCAGGTAAATTTGTGTCCTGAAAATTATTTAAAAAAATAAAATCAATTTTATTATTATTTATCTCTCATTACGAATTTAGTTTTCAAATTTATTTGAAAAGAAACGAGAAAATATATGTTATTCTTAAGTTGATTTATCAAAAACGAGCAGCTAAATCACGTTTTTCATTATCGGACGCTAAGCATTTGATGTAAAACGACATTCTGACAACTTTTTCAGTTTTTGACCGAGGCCCGAAAACAGTCAAAAGTGACTGAAATGCCTCGCAAGATTTAGAATCGCGAAAATAATTAAATTATATTTAAATACCACTTTTTATTAAATAAAAATATTTAAAAAAATTAGTCATCATTTTATTCGAAAACGTTTGTTGATAACGCGAATATACGGGTTAAAAATTTATTTTTATTTTTACTTTCGAACAAGACATAACCGGGTTTCAAAATAAATAACAGATATTTTTATAGATATTATAAAAATATTTATGAAATACTATCAAATTAATACTCATTTTTATTGGAAAAATTATTCCGAACGCAATGACGCAAGTTTCGTATTTTAAACCATCCGTTAAGTCGCTCAAACGGGTCCCGTCCATTATTTTACAAAATAATACTCAAATGTTACACTTTTGGTCCCTTGAAATATTTACAATGTAAACCCCAAACTTATTGGGACTGCAACATAATTTATAAAATTTTATATATTAATTTAAATATATAATATATATGAATATAATATAATATATATAATAAAATATATATATAAATATTATAAATATAAAATTTTTATAGTACAACTTTCATTTTATAAATAATAAATAAAAACACACACACCCTCTTCTCTCTCTCCCTCATTATCCGGCCAACCACCGCTGCCATCTTTTCCGGCCAACCGCCACCGGAAAACTTTTCTGACCGAAACCAAAAATAATCCTCACCACCGGATCTACTCGATCTCCACCACCACTCGCGGCCACGCGCCGTTTCTTCCCCCTCCGGCAGCCACAGCCGCTGTTACCACGCCACCACCTCCAATATCATCGTCACCATCAACCACCAACGAGGGTCCGTTTATATTTTTTTATATGCACCAAGGCGATTGGTTTTTCTTTTCACCAGCCGAGGGTGCGTTGGGTTTTCATAGCACCTCAAGAGTGCGTTTTAGTGTTGGTTCAGCGCCATAGGTTGTCGGTTGTTGTTGTTAACACCGAAAAGGGTCGTCTGGTTTGGTCAACCCGACAAGAGGCGTTGGGTTCGTTTAAGTTGTAACAGAAGGGGGTGTCGTTTGGTTAATTGTTTCGCAAAATTAGGGTGCGTGGTTTTTACTGTCACCCACATAGGGAGCGTTGTTATGTTACACAGCGCCTGGTGTGCGTTTTGGTTGTTTTTTAATAAACACCCAGGGGTGTTTGGTTGTCATAACACCAACTATAGGGTGCGTTTGGCTTAACAGCCCAACGCACAAGGGTGTTTATGGCGTTGATAAAAACCACAAAGGGGCGTTAGGCTTAGCAGATTTTTGCAATAAGGAGTGTTTTTGGTTGGCCATCAAACTAGATTAGTGTGGTGTTTTAGATTAACAAAAAGGATAAGGGGCTTTAGTTGGCAGCTTGGCCAAATGGGGGTGTTTGGTTTGGCAGTTTTGCCAAACGGGGGTGTTTGGTTTAACAGGAAACGACATAGGGGTGTGTTTGAAGGTTGTAAGGGTGCGTTTGGGACAACAGTAAAATCCGAAATAAGGAGCGTGGTTTACCGAAACTACGAGGTTCGTTGTTTATACACTTGACTAATAAATAAGACCCTGAGACCTTTATAAATTATAAATCAATAATTTAAAATGTGGTTACTGTTAAATAAATATGATATTTTTAATTTTTTAGTTATAAATATATATATAATATAGAATTTAAAACACGTAGATATTTGGCAACGCGCGGTTTTGTTGAAAGTGGACAAAGAAAACATTAGTTTTTATAAATCTGGGAAACGATAATATAAACGGAAATGTCATGCGAAATTAATAAATTTTTATATTTAGTAATGTTTTACAACAAAGTTTCTATTATTTTAGAAACCGATAAAAGGGACTAAATTATATTTTAAAGATATAATAATTTGTAGTTTTTATTATTTGTTTTGTGTATAACAATAACCATAAACGAACGAAAACTATATGTTGCAATGAGAATACTATTATAGACACGACCCTCGATGTAAATCAAAATGTAAATTTATAAAATATTATTGTAATATTTTATAATTGTCCCGCTAGAATCTAAATCATAATTGTAGTTAAAAGCTTTAGCAAACATCGTTTTTGTTTAAACTATAACATTTAAGACGTGTGGTCTTACTTTATGCAAGGATTTTTTTATTATTAAATTGTTCATAAATATCAAGTTTCAATTATTTTTCTCACGTTTCCTTATATAAAACCTGTAAAGTATTATATACTCATATGAATCTGTGGGAATGGTTTTATCTTTGTTAAATAAACCCACGGTATGAGTATAATATAATTTATTTTTCATATGTATTAATATACTAGGATGTAATACATACTGTTTGCGTTCACTTTCAATATTAATTTATTTAACCAACCACCAAGCGTTTACAATTTAGAATCTAACATCTTTATCACGTGTCGAGTTGACGTAACATTCATCGGGAATCCCAAATACGTTATCCTAGGCTAGTGGGACTTAGCCGTGTAAGATTATTTGCAACTTCTGATTGAGCCGTTTCGTCTTCCACTTGTGTGTGCATAGTAGATGCCTATCCTGAGTCAATCGTTCTTCCATCATCGAGGTGAGTTCAAACCTCGCTTTTCAATCTTTTGAATGTCAATACACCGGCGAGGGGGATACATTCTTGTTCTCAACTCTATACTTACTCGATTATCTTATAACAACGTGATTGTTTTTAAAGGATATTGTGAGTTTATAGCTCCCCTGTTTTTACTCGTTTTACATATATTTTAGGGTGAGAACATGCTTGTTTACAAATGCATTTATATGGTTGATTACCTGTTTGGTTTATATACTCATTTATACATCTCGCGAGGAGATACAATACTTGGTTTAGTTTTTGAACGTAAACACATACTATACTTTTATGATTACGGATTAGCTCAGGTTGTATGTTATAAAGTGATTCAATGCTGAGGGTGTCCAGGTAGGGGCATCCGGTGTAGGCACACGTAAAGTAATTCAATGCTGAGGGTGTCAAGTTGGGGGCATCCGGTTAGGGCACACGTTAAAATAATTCAATGTCGAGGTTGTCCAGGTGGGGCAATCCGTGTAGGCACATGTAAAGTAATTCAAATACTGAGTGTGTCCCAGTGGACATCCGTGTAAGCACATGGCTATTATTTCTGTTGAACGCATTCAGTTTCAAGAGCTTAGAGTAATCAGTAATCATTGTTATTATACACACATGGATATTAGTGTGCCTTGAATAAAGTGGCAATACATACATGAAATATTTTGGTGACTAAATGGTCATGCATTCTTTACAAATCTTTTGGGATAAAGATTGGTACTTGGTGACATAAATGTGTCGTCATTCTTTTAAAAATCTTAGGATTTGATACATGGTACTGTGATATACCGTGGACAAATACATTCCATTTGAAACAATACATTCATTTTAAACTAACCTATCAACTCACAAACTTTATGAATGACGGTTTTAAGCATGATTTCCCCATGATATAGATACTTTAGCTTACTTGAAGTGCATTGAGTCTATCATTCCAAGTTTTTTCATGGTGATGCATTAAAAAACAAATGTTATATCAATTTCAAAGAAATCAACGTAGGATTATTTTTTCAACACACATTAGAGGTCGTTCTCTTGTATCTAGCGCTGTGTATTATGAAGTAACTCCCTCGGACACATTTCCGCTGCGACACGAATTTTGGGGGTGTTACAAAACAAACCAGCATTGAACCTGATTTAATATAGCTAATACAGTTTTCTATCATTTGGCTTGTACCGCTTTTCTATCTTCTAATCTTCCTTTTTTGTGTTTATTGTGTATTGAATTGGTATTTGTCATCACCAAACCTGTGCTAGTCTCTCAGGCTGAACCCCCATTTCATTAGACAACGTACATAGCATATGTTTAACCAGTAAATAGATTAATTAAAATACTGATAGAATATAGGATTAGATTTCCACTTTTAGTATGTGACACCATACTTACCGCGAACTCCATCTTGACCGGGTACACTGCTCGTTAAAGTGTTGTTTTAGGTTTGTCGGCTAAATATAAATGTAAAACTTGATAATCAAATAATTGACCCTACACGACAAAACATCAATCCCTCAAGAGAATTTCCTTACGAGTTGAAAAGAATTCGTCAAGTGCTTTTAAAGATGTAGTTTTTTTTATATTATAAATAAAATAATAGTATTAAATCTTGCAAATGCGCAATCAATAGTTTTCCATCATCGAAAATCATAAATTCTCATATTTTTGAACAAACAAATCGATCTTATTATCTTAAAATTGTTTGTTACCTTGATGTAGTAATTTATGATAGAGTTCCAAACAACTTATAGTCGGTTACATATGAATAGTTTCTTTTATAATTCTTTTAAGGTAAAGCATTATATAAAATCTTAAAGCCCTCAACATTTTAAAAGCATTTTTTATTTTTTTTCTTATGAGACTCTTCATATTTTTCATAAGGAATGACTTCTTCCTTATCGGTATCTTATTTTTAATAGTAGGTTTATAATCACCATAAACTATGATATGCCAAAGATCAATATCCTTAGACTTTACATAAGTTTCAAATCGATTTTTCTAATATATAAAGCAATTAACCTCAAAGAGAGGTGGTCTTTGCATAGATTAACCTTCTTTGTAGTTTTCCGAATCCATTATCATTTAAAGCTTAAAAATACAATATATTTTTAAAAACTTTGGTAACCTAACTCTGATACTAATTATGGAAAACTAGAATTGGGGGGGGGGGGGTTGAATAGTTTTCTCGATTTAAATTTGCTATCAAAAGTTAGTTTGAACTTTGTGTGAAGTTGATGATATTGATGTTTATATGATATGCTATCTAAGTATAAAATGCAAGTAAATATAAAAGAGAGCAAGAAGGATAAAACCTAGACACAAGCGTTTATAGTGGTTCGGCTACAAGGACACATTCCTTACCCTATGCTACTCCCTGAGTCACCTACTTGAGAGTTCATAAACACTAGTCACCAATCTATTTCAATCGGCGGAGAAGCCTCACAACGTCGCTTACACCTTTTAATGGTACAAAGCTAAATACCGGATTGTAACAAAGGTAGAATCAACCCAATGGAATCACACTTCTTTTTACAAGGATGATGTATGCTACTACAACTATTAAATGATGTACAAGATACAACAAGGTGATCTTGATGAGATGATAGAGATGTGAATCAAGGTTGCTTGAACTTGATTGTCTCGTATGCTATTTCGGTAATTTCTTCTATAAAGAGAATTACCTACAAGTGATATATGTAACTAACTAGAACTGAAAAATGAGAGAATGATCTGATTGTTAGATAGATTAGAATGAGAATGAGTGAGTAAAACATGAGAAATGACTTGGTATTTATAGGCCTAAAACTGTATTGTAGCACGGCTCCGCCGGTTCCATCTACATGATGGAACCGGCCGTTATAAGCCAATAGAACCGGCTGCCTTGTAGCACGCTTCTACTAGTTCGGGAACCGACCAATGTAAACTAATGGAACCTGCATTCTTACACAAGTCCTGTAGCACGGTTCTTCTGGGAACCGGCCAGTGTAAAGATATGGAAACCACTTTTAATAAAACACAATCTGAATTTTGATTGCCAATCTTAAAATATTATGTTAATCTGGGTAGATTTATTCCCTAAGACATGTAATAGGATTATGTCATCAATGATGTAAATGAGAAATAAGAGGATACATGTGTAAATGTGATGCGTATTATTTGTTTAAAATAATTTTGCAAGTTTTAAATTTATAAAACTCGTCTACCGATGTCCACACAAACAATGGTAGAGAACCCAGGTTTATTAGTGAGGAATTTGAAATCTAAGGTCGTCTCAAGAGCTTAGTTGTATTAGTTTTAATTTGGTTATGTCACTAATAGAAAATGATTTTAAATTGATTTGAGAATTTTAACAAGAAAGTTAAATCCCAAAGTAAATGAATTGATAAGAGTCATGTGAGAAAAGCCAAGGCTACCTAGTTAATTTCATTACTACTGCTAATGAATTTTTCCTATGCAATGTCGAATATCGTTTTATTTAATGGTTCTAATATCAACTGACCCGTATTGGCATTTGGGTTCTGTCCTATACTTACTATACGATCCTAATTCCCCTAACATCACGAGGGCAGGGCATCCAAGTTTGTAGTGATTAATCCCCAACTATCCTAAAGACCTGTCTATAACCTGGATAGATTATTAACCCCCTCTAAAAGAGTTCCTGAGCTTTTTAAGTATTTAATGTGATAAAGGCGGTAATTGGGTAAATTAATACACTAGGGATAGATGCAATCCTACCCTAGTACCCCGTTGATCCTAAGTTCAACAAGTCAGCCTAATAAGAGAATCAATTGAATCTAGACTACTCTCCATACTACCAAAACTTAAGGATCAATGACAAACAACTAGGATATCTAATTCAAATGATAAATAAACAAGGAACAATCATAATAGAAGTAAATTCATAATTAGGCCAGCACTAGGAGTTCTTAGCCGCTCATGGTCACAATATAGTAAGAGTAAATGAAAAGAATCGTTGATTGAATCATCATTAGTCTTACAGAATGTGTTTATGAATAATTAAATACAAAATTAAGTGTAGTGATTTCTCCCTTAGACTTCTGGTGGAATTATTCGACTTCTAGAGGCTTGGATCGCCTCTTGGAACTGTGGTGGAGTGAGTGATGTCGAATGTGTTGAATGAGATCTCTATTTAAAGTTTTCGAATTGGTTACGCCGTAACTGTTGAGGTGTGTTACGGCGTAACCATGCTGATGTGGGATTCCCTGATGTAGGCTTAAAATGTGTTACGGCATAACCGTAACGCCATGGTTACGCCGTAATGCTGATCAGGATAAGTAATCATTCTTCATCGTGGCTGGTTACTGCGTAAGAGTAGTGAAGTGATTACGCCGTAACAAGGGATGCTGACTCATTTCTTCATTAGTGCGGTTACGGCGTAACTCCTGCGGGGTGGTTACGCCGTAATTGGTCTTGAAAACCTTCATTTGCTTGATTTCCACTTCCAAATCTCGTGTCTCTTGCTCAAATGCTCGATTCCTTCCTGTAAACAAATATAAAGTGGGTTTACATATCCATTTCAGGAATTGGTACAATATTTATACAACATTTTTATAGGGATTTTAAATACTTAAAAAAGTATAACCTATTTGATGTTATCAATATCCCCTACACTGACCTCAAGTAGACCATTTCAATAAATTCATAAAAAATTTCCCCCAAATTTCTAACTCGGAGGAATGAATTCATAATATACCTATTATAGAAAACATCAAGCCGACCACCTCACGAAAAGGGGATCAAAATCACTCAACTCTCAACTAGTCTAAGTGTTTCATTTTTGAGGTGATCACTTATGTAACACCCTCAGAAAATCACAACGCAGCGGAATACCACTGGGGTGCTACTTCATAGTTCATACACACAAGTTACAGAAAACGACCTCAAAAGAGACGTTTAATAAAATGTCACATTCTGATTTTAAATAACATCAGAATTAAATTCAGTCCCAATAAATTATTATTTAACAAGATCACAAGAATAAACAAAAACGTGAATCATTTGAATCTTTAAAGAAAACAATCCTCGAATGTGAAGAAAACAAGTCTTACAGTTTTGATATCCCCGCATTCAAATGCCCAATGCACATCTAGCTAAATAAAACCCTGAGAAAATACATGCCAAAACGTCAACAATAATGTTGGTGAATCATAGTTAAGCAAAAACGCATTGAAATATTCAAATGATATTTCCTTAAGAAAAGTAGCGTTACAACCTTTCAAAGCATTATTTCTGAAAATCCAAATAGTGATTTCAATAATAAAGAAATAATTAGTAATAGACCACAAGCTTTTAGTTCAACCAACATCAATACATCAAGTGTATTTGCCAAATACCATATTCCACATTATCGCCATGAGCCCATGACACCGAGGCCTTGACATGGCATATATCTTTTCATATGCTCACAAATTTTGCCCCATACAAGGTACAATTGCCAGATACCTACCTCTCAATACAAAACGTCCTAAACAGGGTGTTCATGTTATTCAACTGAATCAAGACCCTTTCCCAAAAGACGGTTTTTCAACCATTAGATCTATTTAATGTACTAGCGCTCCCCCCACTATAGGGCAGATTGACGGTTCAAATTTGGGGACTTTTGGCAATATCACTCATGCAATAAACTCAAAATCGGACAAAGCATACCCTTCAAGAGCACTTGGTCCAATTTAAAACAAGTAATGGTTTTCAAAACTCACGGTTTTTGGTAAATAGATAATCAATGTTCTTCAAACATTTAGTAAGCAATTCAAACTCATTAATTCCAATGGTAAACCACCATTAATCTAACATATATCAAATATCATGAAATATCAAGCCAAGCTTTAGTGAAAACAATTCATGTAACGCTAAAGTAGTAAAAAGAAACATTTTACTTAGTAAAACAAGCATGTATTCTCACCCCGAAAATAGTTACGAAAACCATTAAAAGAGCAAATGTGGGGCTATGAACTCACCTTGATTGAAGACCACAATCAATAATCAATCAATCACAAAGCGTCACCGATAACGAACTCGACCGCGACCTATAATTATGTCGCTCGGTTACTATATAATAAAGTACGACCGAATGATGCCGTAATGCAACGAAAGAAATCTATAAAATACACATGTTATGAGAAATCACTTCGCATTCAAATCCCCACAAATATTATGTTGTCGATCGTTCTTTAATTTATACCATACATCGCTTAAGCGAAAACTTTCTATTAGGAAAGTTTACCACAATCAGAAAGTTATCCCCCATTTTTTGGTAAGTCTCAGGCATCCAATATATTTTAAAAAATATTTATTTACTCCTCGAAATTTTGACTTTCAATTTGGTTATTAATTACCCATATCGGGATTATGTTCCGTATATTACCAAAGTAAATTTCTTATGAATTCTATCCGTTCAATAAACGCGTTAAGTCTAAACTAGTTGAACTCGTAAAAATGAATACGTTTATTATTTTTATAAACGTTCAATAAGTATTGTCTAACCCGTTGACTTTTAAAGTCAACATTTTGACTTTCTTTAACTTTATACTAATATTTATCTTTACCTAAAATCTGACCCTGCCAAACGACCCTCTAAATCACATTTTCACGACTCGGTCAAAGAATAAATTTATGCAAAAACGATATTCCGACAACCTTTTATAGTTTTCAGTTCGGAGACCCGGAACCTCGACAGAAAATGACCAAAACGCCCCTATAAATTCTGCTGGAACTTGACTATTTTTAATAAAAACCAACAGTTTGACCATCGGTTGACCGCTATATCACATTTTCCGTGACTTGACCAAAAGAGATTATAGAAACGTCAATTCCGGACAACTTCGGTTTTTTCGCCGGAAGCTGAAACGTACTCGAAAGTTCTCAAAACGCCTATTCGAAAATCTGACAGAACCTATTCTTTATCTATAATAGCTGAAACAAAATATTAAAAATTCAAACTCCTTTGGCATAACTTCTTCATTATTAAGAGTACGGACGTTCGAATTACCGAAACGAACATAAAAATAAGCTCTCATATTCCAAATTAAAAAATCAATTTATAAAATCTCGACCTCAAAATTCGTGTCAAAGCTGCTGTCCGAAATTTATTGTTACAAAACACCTTCAAAAATCACTTTTGGATCCAAGAATCCATCTACAACATCTCTAGTTTGACACAAAACTATCATCTAACCCATTCACGCAAGTACTCATGGATTTCATCACATGCCTCAATCGAATTGAAATCAAAAAACAACAAATCGAACATAATAGAATACTTACAATGCTTCATATAACAAAACGAACTCGATTTGTTCCTCCTTTGTCCTAAGCCGAACGTCGAAAACCACATCCCAAACCAAAAAAAAAAAACCGAACATTTTTCAAATGAACCGAGCTTGAAATTATTAATTTAATCCAACCAAGAACAACCCCTTACTAAACGAAAACACTCGAATCTAACTCGAACTCATCTAGCAAAATACTCATTGCATGTCCTTAATTTTTAGTGGAAAACGTAGAACATAACGAGGGGAATTCGGAAAATATAAAGTTGTTCGTGTGGCATGTAATTTTCCGGCGACCCCGCGTTTCCGGCGGCGGTGACCGGCGGCCGACGTCGACGTGGGCGGTATTCCGGTGACTCGAATATTTATTCCGGGTGGTGGTGGTGGACTAGAGAAAAATGTGTGTGTTTCTTGTGTTATAAAATGAAGGGAAAGGATAGTAAATTCCATTTATATAGTTCCTTATTTTGAGCTTTTGGCAAAAATAGTCCTCCCCTCCTTTTATCTTTATATTTTTGACACATAATACTTTTACTTAATGTTAAAAAAAAACGACAACCATGGCTCAGGATTACACTTCTGAAATTATTTTTATTTTCCGTCACGCTTAATTTAGTTTAAAACATTTAATAAAACGTGTACACTCTAAAACGCGAGTTCGGCTCAAGGCAAGGAACAAAATGACGACATTCATAAAAATAATAAATATAAACGAATCTTAAAAATAATAACAGTCGCGTCGTACATTTTTTTACGATCTCTGAACGGTTTTCACGAACGCGCGGTCCAAACGCGATATAAAAGTCAAAAAGTATTAAAATGAAAAATAAATAAGCTCTCGAAGCTAAAATATGAATTATTGCTTCTCAAACGTTAAACATGGATAAATATCTAAGGCACAATAAACAAAAAATAACCTATAAAAAAATTCGCAAATAGCTAAAACGGAACTGATTTTTGATAAAAGGCTAAAAACAAAAATAATAACACCAAAAAATTAGAAATAAAATTAAGGCTCGGTTAAAATATTGACCGTAAAATACGAGATGCTACCTCTTCCAACCTAAGAGCGCCGTCCCGGTGCACTATTTCGACTATCTCATCTTCGAGGAAGATATATAGGTTGCGATGGTTGATACACAATCGAAAAACCTATATCAACCTACGAGTCTAAAGAAGTCATAGCCCAAAGAATGATATGTACAGACAACGCCCGCTATGTTTGGATACACATAAGCCCATTCATTCACAATGCGTCACTTACATGAAGAGGCGTCTCAATCCATGTAAGTGAAGAATTATGAATTTATGTTCGGCCGGTTTATTAATATCCTTATTCAAATGAATAAGGCGTCCTAATTCATTTCAATAAAGTACGATTAAAAAATGCATCCAACTTAAGCATGGCCGACACAAACACAAGTATCAAAACAAGACCAAAAGCCACATTAAGTACAATAAGTGACTAATTTGACGGCATATTCTTCAAAACGTAAGAAACTAACAAAAAGATATAAGGCGTTAGTCAATTGCATTCCAAGGGTATGTGCCAAAATAAGGCACGATCTGAGATAACAAGATAAATCCGTACTCCCATCAATTGGGAGATTTCAAAACAATGGATTACAAACACAACATACGCGATTCAAAAGCATAAGAAGAGTGTTCGGACTTGGAGTCGAACAATAAAATAACTAATGGATTTGACAAAATACACCGAATGCCAATATCATCAAAAGGAAGTAAAGTAAAATTGCGTAAATATTTCTGAGATCACCACATCGCTCATAAAATATTAAAGTAAAAGAACAATTATACTACCATATTACTACCACACATTTAGAATAATACACATAACGATTTTTGCAATGCCCAAACAAAAAAAAAAAACCCCCCCAAAACCAGAAACAAACTAGAATAAAAAGAAAGACTTAATATACTTATATCTCCCAAATCCATTATAGGTATAAACATGAATTTTCGCTTCAAACAAGAAGTAAACACTAATTTACTAAGATTATAAAGATAATTAATCAAATGTTCAGGTCCAAGTCAATATTATTGTTTTCACGCTCATAAGCCGATCAAACGTTTCCTGTTCCAACGTTTTAGCGTAATTTCCCACTTTAAAACTCGTGTTTACACAAAACGAAGAAACCACCATGTTTAAAGTTTATCTAAATCTTACATTTTTATTTGGAAAATAGGTACTAAGTATGAAACAAAATCTGGTCATAAATTAATTTGAAATTCGCAATTTTTTTTGTTTGTTATTTTAACCATTTTTGGTCGTAACCCATTCATCCGAATTGTTAAGGCTCTACACAAAGAGCCACATGGTCATCACATGATGTAAGCCCTTCACCCATGTATAAACCAATAGCCTCCAATACAAACATATCCATTTCGGTCAAGCAATCTGCCTAATAATTTATGGTTCGCACTAAGTTCGTTTCACGTTTTGTCCTTATCTCACCACGAAAGAGCTGCATTGCCATCCAACTCGCCACTAGGACCTAAGGTATTATACTATTCATTTATGTAAAAACACAGTAGATTTTAAGCCAAAATTTTACCATTAACACACCAATCATCTGCCGGTCACCCATTTGGACTAGTTTTACAAATTTAGGCGTAACTAACTTGTTCGGAGGAGTTACGGCTCCATCCAAAGCCCCACATACACCTTGTATGTTTGACTGTCCCCCACAAAATACCATGGTTACTGACTTTTAAGTTAAAATTTTGACATAATACAAATTTTACTCAAAGTTCAAATATAACTAAGTGACCGAAAAATAGTCGACACTTATATACATTACTCTTATAGATATATAAAAGGCGGTGTCCAAAGATAAGCGTAAGATATCAATAAAAAAGTATCCATAATACGTCACGAGATATCTTTATATAATACTGATATTAACTTCGAAGAGAAAATAAGAAACAAGAAGTACGCGATAATCGGAGTGGTCAATATATATATAACTGACCGATATAAGGCAAATAGTATGACGTCATAAGATAGACGTAGGAGAGCGAAATCATAATCAAGGATTATATACTAGTTATTCATGCAATAGTAAACAATAAAAGTCAAAAGAGAGCGTATAAGTAAACCTGGGAGCAAGCGCGCGCGGTATCAGACAATGGGGAAGGACTCTTAAAATTTCCGAAAACAGTTGTAGTCCAGGTTTTTGTAAAATGACCTAGATCGCTACAACTTGTGCTCTGATACCAATCTGTAACACCCTTATAAAATCACAACGCATCAGAATACCAATTGGGGTGCTACTTCATAGTTCATACACACAAGTTACAGAAAACGACCTCAAAAGAGACGTTTAATAAAATGTCACATTCGATTTAAATAAATATCAGAGTAAATTCAGGTCCCAATAATTTATAATTTAACAAGATCACAAGATAAACAAACGTGAATCATTTGTCTCTTTAAAGAAAACAATCATCGAATGTGAAGAAAACAAGTCCTTAAAGTTTTGATATCCACGCATTCAAATGCTCCCAATGCTCATCTAGCAAAATAATAACCTGAGAAAATACATGCAAAAACGTCAACAATAATGTTGGTGAATTCATAGGTTTAAGCAAAAACCGCATTGAAATAATTTCAAATGATATTCCTTAAGAAAGTAGTCGTTGCAACCTTCAAGCATTATTTCCGAAAATCCAAATAGTGATTTCAATAATAATGTAATAATTAGTAATGGACCACAAGCTTTTAGTTCAACCAACATCAATACATCAAGTGTATTTGCCAAATACCATATTCCACATTATCGCCATGAGCCCATGACACCGACGCCTTGACACGACATATATCTTCTCATAGCTCACAAGATTTTGCCCCATACAAGTACAATTGCAAGATACCTACCCTCTCAATACAAAACGTCCTAAACAGGGTGTTCATGGTTATTCAACTATCCATACCCTCCAGACCGGGGTTAGTCACACCAATAGATCTATTTTAATGTACTAGCGCTCCCCCACTATAGGGCAAATTACGGTTTCAAATTTTGGGGACTTTTGACAATATCTACTCATGCGAATAAACTCAAATCGGGACAAGCATACCCTTCAAGCACTTTTGTCCAATTTAAAACAGAAATGGGTTCAAACTCACGGTCTTGTAAATAGATAACATGTTCTCAAAACATTTAGTAAGCAATTCAAACTTTAATAATTCCAAATAAACCACCATTTATCAACATAAATCAAAATCATGAAATAAGCAAGCAAAAGCTTTAGTGAAAACAATATACAATTACGCTTAAGTAGTAAAAGAAACATTTACTTAGAAAACAAGCAAGTATTTCTCACCCCGAAAATATTATGAAAACCATTAAAGAGCAAATGTGGGCTATAAAACTCACCTTGATGAAGACCAAATCAATAATCAATCAATCACGAAGCGTCACCGATAACGAACTCGAAAAAACCGCGCACCTATAATTATGTCGCTCGTATATTTAAATACAATAAAGTACGACGAAAGATGCGTACATCGCAACGATAGAAACGTATAAAATACACATGTGATGAGAAATCCACTTGCGCATAAAATCCCACAATATTAGGTTGCGATCGTTCTTTTATTTATATCATACATCGCTTAAGCGAATACTTTCTATTTTAGGAAAGTTACCACATTTGGAAAGTTACCATTTTTGGTAAGTCTCGGCATCCAATTATATTTGTAAAAATATTTATTTAACCCTCTCGAAATTTTAGACTTCAATTTGGTTATTAATTAAACATATCGGGATTATGTCCCGTAAATTACCAAAGTTACTATTTTTAGAATTTTAACCGTCAATAAACTCGTAAGTCTACATGTAATACTCGTAAAAATAAAAGCGTTTAAATTATTTTTTATAAACGTTCAATAAGTCTTTGTATTAACCCGTTGACTTTTTAAAGTCAACATTTGACTTTCTTTGACTTTTATACTTATATTTATTTTTACCCAAATCTGACCCGCGCCAAACGACCCTCTAAATCACATATACACTACTCGGTCAAAGAAGAAATTTATCCCCCCCCCCCAAAACGATATTCCGGACAACTTTTTAGATTTAGCCGAGACCCAAAACTCGACAGAAAATGACCAAAATGCCCCCTGCAAGAATCTGCTGGAACTTGACTATTTTAATAAAACGCACAGTTTTGAACCATCGTTTTTGACCTGTGCTATATCACATTTTCGTACTTTGACCAAAAAGGAGATATTATAGAAAACATCAATTCCGACAACTTTCCGTGTTTCGCCGAAGCGGAACACTCGAAAGTGCTAAAACGCCTATTGAAAATATGGACAGACCCAATTATATCTATACAATAGCTGAAGACAAAATTTATAAAAATTCAAACTTCCCTTTTGGCCATACCTTCTTCGTATTAAGAGTACGGACGATTCGAATTACCGAAACGAACATAAAAATTAGCACTTCGATATTCTAAATCAAAAATCAGTTTTTATAAAATCTGTACCTCGAAATTGTGTTCAAGCTAATTCCAAAATTTCTGTTACAAAACACCTTCAAAAATCATTTTTGGATCCAAGAATCCATCTACAACATCTCTAGTTGACACAAAACTATCATTTAACCCATTCACAAAGAAATCTCATGATTTCATCACATTCCTCAAATTCGATATGAATCAAGAAAAACAAAAATCGAACATAAAAGAATACTTACAATGCTTTATTAAGCAAAATCGGACTCGATTGTTCCTCCTTTGTCCTAGCCGAACTCGAACCACATCCCAAAACCAAAAAAAAACCGAACATTTTTCAATTGAACCGAGCTTGAAATATTAATTATCCATCCAAGAACAACCCACTTAACAAACGAAAACACTCGAATCTAACTCGAACTCTATCTAGCAAAATACTCATTGCATGTCGTATATTTTTAGTGGAAAACGTAGAAAATAACGAGGGGATTCGGAAAATATAGGTTGTTCGGGTTTGCATTTAATTTTTCCGGCGACCACGGCGGGTTCTTCCGGCGACGGTGACCGGCTCGGCCGCACGTCGACGGTGCGGTTTTCCGGAGACCGAAGAGTTTTTGCGGTGACCGGAAAAGTTTTCCGGTGGTGGTGGTGGAGCTAGAGAGAAAGTGTGTGGTTGGTTTTCGTGTTATAAAATGAAGGAAATGGAAGTAAATTCCATTTATATAGTTTCTTATTTTGAGCTTTTGGCAAAAATAGTCCTCCCCTCCTTTTATCTTTATATTTTTGACACATAATACTTTTACTTAATGTTAAAAAAAACGACAACCATGACTCAGGATTACACTTCTGAAATTATTTTTTATTTTTCGTCACGCTTAATTTAGTTTAAAACATTTAATAAAACGTGTACACTCTAAAACGCGAGTTCGGCTCAAGGCAAGGAACAAAATGACGACATTCATAAAAATAATAATTTTACGATCTTAAAAATAATAACGATCGCCGTCGTACCTATTTTTTACGATCTCAAAACGGTTCACGAACGCGCGGTCAAACGCAGATAAAAGTCAAAAAGTATTAAAATGAAAAATAATTCAGCTCTCGAAGCTAAAATATGGAATTATTGCTTTCTCAAACGTTAAAATGGATAAATATTCAAGGCACGATTCGCAACTAGCTAAAACGACGATTTTTGATAAAACGGCTAAAAACAAAAATAATAAACTCCATAAAAATTAGAAATAGAATTAAGGCTCGGTTAAAATATTGACCGTAAAATACGAGATGCTACAACTTAACTGCATTGTCATAGCATGTATTCTATTATAGGCTTGGAAAGTACACAAATCTACCCCAGCTAGAATTAGGGTCTAAATAGCTCTTAAAGGCAACGAGGGAGACACACACATGCTTAAAAATGTGTTTTGATTCTTTTCTGATACCACTAATCCACGAAAAGGCAACAAAATTACACATGCCGCACAATCTATGAGAAAACACATGCAATTGCTCACTCCTTAAACTCGAGCAGACTAAAGGTCCGAATTGTAATATAGGTAGGATAAACAATGCGGGAATAACACATTTAATTGTGTTAAACAAAATACACAAAATTAATAGTCTAAATAATCTAAGGTTGTCATAACCAGCTACTGTCCATCCATAAGTCCAAGTATCCAAGTGCAAAAATCTGCTCCAAAATTATGGGCTACTAGCCCATCCTTCACAATCATACATATAGCTTATAGTTGCACCATCTTCACACCTTTAGCACACATATGGCATATAGTTGCACCATATTTATATCTTTAACAACTTGTTGGTTTTATAACACGTAACCAACATGAATATGCTACATAGGTTTATATTTTTTATTACCCCTGTAGCAATGCACATATCCCCCCACTTAAGATGAACAATATCAGAAGTGATTTAATAACAGGGGGTCCTTATAGATCAACGATGACAGGGTCTTTCACACAAACGTGCAAAAATTTCCGAACCATTTCCCCCCGAACCATGACTAAGAACCAGGATATTCAACGCGTCCAAAAACAGTTAGATTATAGACTACCGGGTTGGCTAAGCAAAATTGGTGAAATGATACATTTACCATAAATGGTTGAAAAGAGGAGTTAGGCTCAACAGGTGAGTCTAGGGTATCTGCACTACAATGAAAGCAACAAGGGGTTTCACATGGGAGGTCAACAAGTCAGTGTAACAAGTCGAATAAACTCACACATATATGCTATTTGGGTAAATTCACTAAATGTTGCTTCTTGAATAGTCCTATTCCGCTATCACTTAGCCTCGAAATAATGTAAGAGGCAATTTTAAAGTCTACAATACTACCGACACACGCATATTATGGTGATTGTTTGTATAAATATAAGAAAATGGAATACATTAGGCTAGACCCATTGAAATTAAAGTAATAGTTTGCTCGGCAAAGATAGATTCTAGTTTAGTAAGAAAAACATGTAAATTTTTTAAAATTAGCATAGTTTTCAAGACAAACTAGAAATCAAAGGCGGAAAGGTTAAGTAGTATTTCTGCTCCAGCTCCCACTTGGTTTTGTACATGTCCCTATTATACATTTAAGGAAATAAAAATACAAGAATAAGAGGAAATTAAGAACAAGATACTACCATATGAGCATTGCGCTATACTTTGAATGGTAATTGTAAGAGATGAAAGTCTTCCAAACAACTTGAGCAACCTCTTATCCCTTGAAATCACAAGACAGACTAGAAGCTCATTAAGCTTTAAAAAAAATACAGGGAAACCCTAACTCACTTTTGTAGGAATCACGGTTGCATTTAGCGTATGCAACAAGCCTTTTAAACCACTTGGTGGCCTAAGAGGACGAGTGAAGTCTCGTAAGGGTTTCTAGAGGACGTACCCACAAAGTTCATTTAAATTATACAAGGTTTTCCAAAGGTTTCAAACAAAATTAAGGTTTTCAGGAATAGGTTACAGCGTAATCAAGGAATGGGTTATGCCGAAACCAAGTGGAAAAATATTTTAAGTTTTTTGTCCCCCCCCCCCCCCCCCCCCCCCCCTCCCCTTAACTAGTTACGGCGTAACCATGTAAAGGGTTACATCGTAACTAAATCTATTACGGTGTAACTGGAGTGGTTACGCCCAGACAGAAACATTTTTACCACATGAATACGGGTTAAAGTAACCTCGAATTCCACTTCCTTGCTGCGAGAACCTGTAAAACTAAGTAAGAAACAATACAAACCAACTAAAATGTAGAAATTTGAAAGAATAAAAACACGGTTTGTCTCCCGACAAGAACTTTTGTTTAATACCGAGTCTTTAAGTTATACTCGAGATGAGGCTACCTCTTTCTTTGGACCTTCCCTTCTTCATCCATTTCCCCCATCAACCTAGCTCTTACTGTGGTAAGGTTATCTTTAGTCCTTGGAAATTCATTAATTCCTAGATTCTAACTTCGTATAGCTTTCTCCTGGTCCAACTGTATACCCTCGGTACCTTCCGCCTTTTTCAATCAAGATCGGAGGTTGTTACCAAAAAGTCATGCAAAGCATTTTGCTTTTTTGTAGAACATTATCTAAGACAGTGAATCCGTGATACATGTTTGCTCTAAAATAATCGATGATCGCCTTCCAAATCATACCTCGACTTCACTCGTACCATTAAACCCAATCATTAATTAATTTGTCTACAACATCTCTAAATATCGCGTTAGCTTCATCTTCCCGCATTCTTCTGGATCCTTACATTTTTCACTTTCGTTAGTTTTAACAAGTGGATCCATGTTGTCTTCATCATCACTAAACCTCTCTTTCCAATAGTCCTTAAGGATTTTGTCCTTAGTTATTTTGCACACTTTTCCATATCTTATTTTTACCAGTCATTAAAGCTTAACTACTCCCATGCTAACTCTAATCACTTACTATCGTTTGTGCTCTCCCAACAACGTTTATCTTTATTATCAAGAAAGTCTCCTCCATCACACACGTCACTATATGGGTCACAGGATACCCAGTCTCTTTTTATTGTGAGATAGCCTTACACCAATGTACCTTAGATTTCCCATAAGGGAAAGTTCTTGGTGTCGTTCCAATTGGCTTATCCATTTTTTTCCAATTTTCCATGGTACCTCCCGCTTGTCATTCTTAGTAGACTGCCTCCCATATGATTCCGTGAACATCATACATAGGGAAAATATCGATCTAATAGCCAATAAATGGTATAAACTTACAGGATTCAGTTTCAAATAAAAAATAAATCATAATCTATATTATCAAATCATCATCCTCGTTGCTTCTAAGGGGTAAAACCTACTCGGCATGTGTGTTAGCAAAGTGTGTTGCTCATTTTTGATATTACTATTTCATTTCCCACTTCAAGTGAAATTGATGTTCTAAAGATATCAACCTTAGCGTGGGCCATGGCTAATAGAGGTCTACCCAAGATAATAGGCATTTTGAAGTCTTCTATCATATCTAGTATGACAAAATCAACAGGGAAGACGAACTTGTCAAATATTTTTGTACTAGTAAGTTTTTGACAATATCCCTAGGAGTACACTGTTGTGTTACTGCATATTGATTAACCATTTTATAACACCCCCGATTTAGACATATATTTCAGCGGAAGCTAATCTGGGGAATTATTTCATAGTACAACAGTCATAATCATAGAAAACCAGATATATAGAGACGTTTTGGAAAATTTAAGTTATCATTCATTTATTCATCCGAGTATTTACAAAAAGAGAGAGTCCCCAACATCTAGAAACATAAAGTTTGAATGATAACAGTTTAGCCATCTTCAAGTCCGTGCCACTCCGTGCCATGTGATGCTCAATTACCTAAGATAAACATGCTAAAAAGATCAACACAAAGGTTGAGTGAAATTCATAGGTTTATGTTAAACAGTTTGAATACAAGTTCAATAGTGGGTTACGTTGTTATACACCCATAAGTGTAATAATTGCAATGAGTACAATTATTATAGAAAACAATATTATTGCCCTAAGCTCATGACACCGAGACCTTGAGATAATCAATAATCACAAGAAGTTGCCCCAACGGGTGCCTTTTCCAAACACCCGCATAGTGATTCAAATGAAGTGCGTTTGGTTACCAACAGTATGTTACACCAACGAGAGTTCTTTCTCAAATAGATCTATTCACAACCCAATTTCATGCTTACTCCGAAAAAGTAACTTAACGGTTCCATGATATGGGGGTCTTATGGCAAAGTAATGGACCTTAGGCAATAATATATCTTAAATAGCATACAGTTGGAAAAACACTCGTATTCATGTTTAATAGCATGTATCCCCTCGCAGTTTATGAAAACATTAGAAATAAAATGTTGAGCTATAAACTCATCCTTAATAGGGGAAATCTGATTGATGGCAAAAGTATATCAAGTGAAAGTAACAGCTACGTCACGCAACCTGGGGTAATATGTCAAGTCTTAGTGTGATGGTTTATGTTTCAAAACTTCATAAAGTTTAACGTATTACTTTTAGTTATTAATTTATGGAAATATTGTATCACTGTTCGGGCTATCATAATCCAGAGGCCATGTAGTATCATTTGAGGAGTCAGCGCACTTTAAATCGTAAACCCAGGAAACTCGTCAAATAAAATACCCAAATGGAAACCCTCACATGAAATTCTCTAGTAATGCGATACGATAAGATTTTAAGTTTCTTCAAAAACTAGTCGATGATAAATTACGTTAATTATATAACGCCATTGTTTTATAATCGTCGATCGCGATATTAATAACGATAAATGTATCGTGTTTTAATAAAATCGAGTCTTATAATATTTATATATATTTTTATAATTTATATAAAAATATTATATTTTATAATTTTAAGAATGCAAAATGGCAATATATACCCTCAAATATATAAACTTTACAAGTTTAGTCTTTATATATAAAGTAAATATACTTTAAACCTTAACTGACATGGCAGATAGAGGTTCCTTATAGATATAAATTTAAAAAATGTACATTTCAGCTCATATAGTTATAAAATTCAGAAAGATACGTATATATACCCCTATGCATGAAAACATTTGCAAATCCAAGTCTATAAATGCATAATTTTTATATTTTGAAATCCAAAAGAGTTTTGCAGGACATGGCTTATAGAATCAAGCGCAAAAATAAGATGTTCTAACGTAACCAAAGTTTAGAAAAAGGATTCGTTAGCTAGAAAATTAAAACGGGTCATTTTTAGGGTTTTAACTAAAAACGCATAGGTTTGAGGATTCAATGCTTTAATAAGAGTTAATATAGGATCTAACAAGGCTAATAAAATTTATAAAACAGATCATGAGCTTATTGAACAATATTTTGAGCTAACTTGAGCTAAAATGGGTCCAAAATAGTATTTTAGGTTTCGTACGCCTAGATATGGAATCAAGACTTCCTACATCTTGATTATTGGATTTTTATTAATGATCTAGGGGAGCACTACTTCTTCCTTACGGGCTATAACCTCCATTTGTGTTTGTGATGAAGATTTGAGGTGTGATTGAAAAAGTATGTGTGTTTTAGCTTTTATAGGGCTCGAATGGGCTTGGTGCCCAAGTTTTGGTGTTTGATTAGTGTCAAGGATAGTAGAAGAATGACTAAGGGATGCTAATGGTGCTTATTTAGACTAGAAAACAAAGATATGAAAGGTGGACAGGATGTGGAGGGGAGTTCCACGGTATCATAGGGTGACAAGGAGGACTTGGGCTCAGGGGGTGATGGAGGTGCTTGTAAGGTACTTGGGTGGCTGCTAGTGAAATGGTGGTGAGGTCATGGTGGTGCTTGAGAGCTAGCTTGGTTGGAAATGGGTCAAAATGAAAGAAAAATAAGGTGTCGGTTGGTTTTTGGGTTTTGGCTAGGTTAAGGGTTTTAAATCGAGTTAGGTTATGGTTTAGTTAGATTAGGGTTTAGGATTAAGGGTTTAACGGATAGGATTAGAGTTAGGATTAAGGTTTAATGTTAGGAGATTAAGGTTTAGGGTTTAGTTTTAAGTTTAAAATGAAATTAGGGTTTTAGGGTTTGAGATTAGGGTTTTAGGATGACTTAAGGTTTAAGTTTAAGGTTTAGAAGTTGTGCATGGTGAAATGTAAATTTGTGTTTAATAGTGGTAAGACATTAAAATGAACATGGAGGGAAAATGGCAATGTTTTTAAATTTGTACTTCATGGATTTGCACATGGAGCTTAAATGAAGTTATACTTTGACTGGAGGAAAGTATATTTCAATGTTATGTATAGTATACTTGTACACATTCTTGAAGGCTTTCACATTAATTTTATATTTATACATTACATATAGTTAGGGTTTTGGTATAAATAGTTAGTGGATAAAGTCTATTTTGATATAACGTGTGTAAATGGAACGTTAACTGGATAATGAACTGTAAAAACGATATAAAGATATAGACTTACCCTATTAGGATGTTTTAACAAGATATAAACATAGATATAGTTGCATAGGTAGGTTGTGTGGAGCTTGTTTACCTTAAGAGATGCATGTTTACGTTGCATAATGAGATTAAGCAAAATTTCCTTGTAAAAAGGTAATAAATATAGATGATATTACAGTGCATCTAATTTAATAGATGGGTAATTACATTGATGAAAATTACAGGTTTGTTTATAGTCACCTCCCTTAAAAGAATTCACATCTGAGATTTAGTTTGATGCCAGAGTGATGTTGAAATAAGATGAGGATACTTGCCACGAATTTGATCATCGCGATCCATGTAATACTGGTCCTCTTTTAGGAGTTCCAATCCTTACTTTGACTAAAGGAAAACTACTTTATTATTAGTTGCTTGACTTCTCGATCCATAATTTCCACTGGTTCTTCTACAAAGTTGAGTTTGTCATCAAGCCGAAGCTCTTTCATTGGAATGACAAGGGATTCGTCAGATAAGCATTTCTTTAGATTAGAAACGTGGAAAGTACTGTGGACATTACTGAGCTCTTCAGGAAGCTCAAGTTTATATGTCACTGGCAATTTCGTTTCAAGGATATTATGAGAAGGTCCATGGTACCGGGATTAAGCTTTCCTCGGTTTCCGAATCATGACACCTTTACAAGGTGGAAACTTTTAAACATAACACGATCTCCAAATTGTAAATTCCTAAAGGCCTTCGTCTTATATGGCATAACTTCTTGTCGGTCCTCTTGCATCTTACATGCGTTTGTCGAATTCGCCAACATCTTTTAATGGTTTCATGGATTATTTCTGGTCCTATAAGTTGAACATCTCTAACTTTGGCCTAGCAAATAGGCGATCTGCACTTTCGACCATAAAGTGCCTCAAATAGTGCTGCCTTAATACTGGCATGGTAACTGTTATTGTAAGGAAAATTCTACTAATGGTAAGTGTTTTTTCCCATCCTTTAAAATCTATAATACAGGCTCGAAGCATGTCTTTGGTGTTTGGAATGTCCTTCCACTTGGCCCATCATTCGGATGATAGCCTACACATGTCTAAATGAGAATCCTAAAGCAACTTGTAATGATTGCCAAAATTTAGACCCGTAAAATGACTCTCCATAGGATCCGAGATAATGATATTGGAACAAGTCATGCGGAGACTATTTATTTGATGTATAACCTTGTAAGGTTTTCTATACTATTTCTCTACAGGTAGGCATGAAATATGCGGATTTGGTAAGGCGATCGACAATGACCTAGATTGTGTCATGTCCGTTTAAGGTTTTGGGTAGTTTTGTGATGAAATCCATTGTTATTCTTTCCCACTTCCACATAGGAATCTCTGGTTGAACCAGTAAGCCAGATGGCTTCTGACATTCTGCCTTAACTCTAGAAACAGTCAAATTATTTGCAACAAATTCAGTGATTATTGCCTTCATGTTAGGCCACCATTAGAGATCTTAGATCCTGATACATCTTGTCAGAAACCTAGGTGAATGAATACTTGATTATGGGACCTCATGCATGATTAAGTCTCTAACTTACCAAAGCGAGTAACCAGCTCGGTTGATTTAAATACAATGAGTTCCCATATCAGATATTTGTATAAAAGATTTCAAATGCTTTGTCCATTCCTCGTTAGTTTTCAGCCTTGATGTTTTCTTCCTTAAGTGCTTCAGTTTGAGCTTTGAGAATTTGTGCTCGTAATTTTGGATGAATGGTCATAACTAATGATCTAACTCGGAGTGGTTTGATTCGTTCCTTCTGGCTTAAGGCATCTACAACAACATTTGGCCTTCTAATGAGGTAGCGAATTTTACAATCGTAATCTGCAAGCAATTCTAACCAACGGCGTTGTCTCATGTTCAACTCTTTCTGATCAAGGATATGCTGAAGACTTTTATGATCAGTGAACACAGTACATTTGGTGCCATACAGATAGTGTCTCCAAATTTTAAGAGCGAACACAACTGCTCCTAATTCCGAGATTGTATGTGGTATAGTTTTCTTCATTAGGCTTAAGTTGTCGGTAAGCATATGCATACCCATCTCTCTTGCATTAACACCGCTCACAGAACCTTGATTGGGATCATCACATAAACAACAACTTCGATGTATTCCTCTGGTAAGCTAAGATTGGAGCATCACAAAGCATCGTTTAAGTAGTTTGAAACGCCGACTCTTGGTCTTCGCCCTAAGATATACTTACTTGTTTTTCTGGGTTATCCAGTCAAAGACTTGCACTCTTTGAGAAAACTTGATAAATCTCCGATAATAGCCGGCAAGTCCTAAGAATTGACGTATTTCTGTGGGTGTAGTAGGAGATGTCCAATTCTTAACTGCTTCAATCTTGGCGGGGTCAACATGAAGTCCTTGACTATCAATTAAGTGTCTAAGAAATTGCACGATACGAATCTAGAAATCACACTTGGAGAACTTGGCATACAACTTCTCTTTCTTGAGTAATTCTAGTATTATTCTCAAATGATTTGCGTGCTCTTCTTTGTTATGAGAGTAGATGAGAATATCATCGATGAACACTATTACGAATTTGTCCAAGTATGGTTTACACACACGGTTCATGAGATCCATGAATACAGCAGGTGCGTTAGTTAAACCAAATGGCATTACTTGAAATTCATAATGTCCGTATCTTGTTTTGAAAGCAGTCTTGGGAATATCTTCATCCCTGACTCTTAGTTGATGATAGCCTGATCTTTAATCCATCTTCCGAGTAGACACTCAAACTTGAAGTTGGTCAAAATAAGTCATCAACATGGGTAATGGGTAACGATTCTTTACGATAAGGTTTATCAACTCCCTAATCGATACACAACTGAAAGACCCGTCTTTCTTTTTGACAAAACAAGACAAAGAGCTCTCAGGCGAAGTACTTTTGGTCGTATAAACCACAATCTGATACTCATGTAAAGTTGGTTAGAGAGTTCCTGCCATTTCTAAGGAGCCATCTATAAGGAACTCGGGCATACAGGTGTCGCTCCTAGAATTAGAGTCGATTTGGAATTCTGACTTGCGAACGGGAAGGAAGGCCAGGTAGACTTCAGGAAAAAACTTCAGGTAATTCTCTGACTACTGGGAATATCTTCTTAGTCTTTTCATCCGCCTGACTTCTTTCCATTACATAGATTACAAAACTTGACAACCACGGGATAATATCTTTCGGTTTTTATACAGGATATGAGATTTAGTCGGGTTTACTTTGGTCACCTTGAATGATCAATGTTTCACCTTTGATTGGAATGTGGATGACTTTCTCGTCACAGATAATTCTAGCATGATACTTGGATAACCAATCCATACCAATGACGACGTCTTAACACATGAAAATATCTAGCATGATACATATGATAACAATCCAAACCAATGACGACGTCGAAACTACCGCGTTTGATCCGGCATAAGATTAATTTCGAAGGGTGGATAAACAAAAGTCAGTTGCAACTCGAATAACGTGTTTTTGTGCTTACTAGGATTCCTCTGCATTTTCGATATCGTAAAAGGATCTATATAATGGGTGGAATATTTATCTTGGAAGCAAGAGATATGGATACGAAGCTTTTATCGGCTCTAGAATCAAATAATTGGCTTAGAAGGAACATACTCGTGACTACGTTTGGGTCTTGGTGAGCATTCCTATCCCTCGGCATGTAGGCTCTTCCTTGGGCATTGTTGTTGGTGGTCTTTCGGCACTGATTTGCATAATGCCCTTCTCTTCACAACACACCAAACACACACAGACAATAAACTTGTCACTGGTAGCAATTACTTCCATTGCTGGCCCTTTGTTTTCTACAGTTCTTGGTCAGATGGCCCACCTTGTTGCAAGTATTACACTTAACAGTGCAAGGTCCTATGTGATGCAGAGTGCATGTCTTACACAAGGGACGATTTCCAATATACCCATTGTTTTTAGTTAGGGTGGCAGGATAAGCCCTGAAGGTTTCCTGCCTTCTGTTCTGTTGTGGTTGGTGATTATTGTAGCGGTTTTGGGGTGTAAGCGTTACAGTAGTTGTTGATTGTTGAAAGTTTATTCTGCGTCAAATTCGTTTATGACACTTGATACTGTGGCACTGGATGTGCTTTGTTACCTGATCCATTAGCCCTGGGCTATGTTAGATTGCTTCCTATAGAGTTTGAGGTTTAGAGGCGGTAACTTCCCTCATACATCAAGGCAATCCCCGAAGAAAAACTTCCCTATTTCTCAGAATCTGGCACCCATAGTGGGACATAAGGTTGCAATCTCCTGAACTTCTCACAATGTCTTAGATGATCATTCCCCTTCACAGTCAGATGGTAAAATTTGTCTTCCATCTTCTAGACCTCAGTTTAGGGATAGTACTTCTTTATCAAAACTTCTTGAATCAACCAGATAATTCTTGTAAGGTGCTTCTATCCAAAAGGTTAGGCAAAAGAATTCCACCAAGATAGAGCTTCTTCAGTTAAAGTACCAGTAGCAAACTTTACCTTGCAGTCTTTGGTACAGTTGCTACAGGAAAACACTGATTCAGTTCGCTCAACCAGCGATAAACCAACACTCCATCTAACCTTGAAGTTGATAGGTTAGCAGCGCAGGATGAACTCTTTGTAGCTATATTTTCTTGCTACAAGAGCTTCTCTTGGTAGGTGGTAGTACAGTAATGCATGTTAAGCGCTTGTCTTCCAGAGCTGCGGTAACACTGTCACCAACTAGTTTCCTTATTGCAGCTTAAGTAATGGCTGGTGCTTCAGATGTTGACGTCCTTTTGAGAGGCATTCTATCAACATAAGATAACACGTAATAAGAATGATATCACAAGTCTTTAAAATGCAATGCTTATTTTTGAACTTTAAGCATTTTTAACAATAGTGATATTAAAATCATAGATACTTATTTGATATGAATTCTAACAAGCATCAGATTTATTAGAAGTCACGGTATGATTCATAATGATGACGACAGAGATAACGATATAAGAGAAATTGTTTTAGGATGGATAAATCGGTATTATGAAACAACAAGGTATAACGGGATCACCATTGTATTATATCATGAACAACTTGCCTTTGTACTGTACATAGTCAAAATTTGACAAGTGTTGTTATTTATACCACACATCCTGTGGCTAGGTTCTAACAAAAGCTATAACTAAAGTCTAATCTAGTAGTTCGATGGTCCTTTCTGGCTGATCTTGTGTTTATAGATTGCATCCAGAAGACTTTTCTTATCCGCTTGGTAACGAACTTAGATTTCCTCGACAATTTGTTCTAGATTAGCAATCCTGAAGCAAGCCAGAGCAATCTTGTTGTTATTTCCCAATAGCTTTCTTTGAAGTTTAGCAATTTAAGCACGGAGTTCATTTCCAGATTATTGAAATCTGTTGAGGATCACCCACCTTTCCAAGACCTTCGAATGGTGTCTTATAATGTGTTTAAATGTTTGGTCGAGAGAGATTTTGTCGAGAGAGAGAGAGTTCATCTAGGTGATTCATAATTTCCTCAATTTGCTCCTCGTGTCGTTCCACACTTGTCTTACGAGAGCTTTCTCCCATCTCAAATTCTTAAGGTAGGGTAGAAGTAGAGGAGGATGATCGATCACGACCTCGTTTCTTAAGTGGCAATAATTCCTTAGGAAGAAAGAATTGTTGAGGATTAAACATTGGTGAAAATGGAGGAACAATAGTTGGTGGTGGAATAGGTGATTCTTTAGCATAATATGCTTGCATGACCTTCATGAAGGGGTCATCATAAAAAAGTGAAAGAGTTGGTAAAGTTATTGGAACTAGAGCTAGAATAAGTTTTTCCTTGTGAAGCTGGGACATAGTCTGGGAAAGCCGGGATAAAGTCCAGAAAGTTAGAGGAAAAAGCATCCTCAATACCAGAAGTAGGGTGGTTGGGAGACGACATCACTCTGTTAACAACCCAGCGGTAAATAACATAAGTTATTTATTTAAGAGTATAATAGTTATGTACTTTTACATACTATTCGGGAGATATAGTGGCACGGAGGACTTTCTTGGATGGAAAAAAGAAAAGTAGTTATAAGGTTTCAACATTGTTCTCTATAACCGTGGCTCTTGATACCAATCTATAACACCCCTATTTTTACAAATATAGTAGCGGAAGCTAATCTGGGGTATTATTTCATAGTACAACAGTCATAATCATAGAAAACGAATCATAAGAGACGTTTTTGGAAAATTTATTTATCATTCATTTATATAATACGAACACTCTTAATAGTGTTAGGGTTACAAAACCTTGAAGCCATATTGATATCAAAACAAACGATTTCTAGATATCTAACTCTATGCCCTAGGACCTCCTTTTATACACTAAGGAGTCCTACCGACTTCAATATTTTACCTAAGTTATCCATGAAATCTTCATAAACAAATAACTTATAAGTTCTTTTACAAAAATATCTTAATCACTTTTCACATATGCAATATTTTTCTTCTTCTTGATAAGGCTCTTTGATCTCTTTCTTATCAGCATAAATTTTCTGAGCAGTTGTTAATATTTAGTAGTTATAATCTTTCACATAACAGTAGTATCTTTTGTACCAGCAGCACTAACTGGGTACAAGCAGCATTAATACTTAGACATGTTTTCTTCAAATCGTTTCAGAAGACTAAGTTACACTAGCAGTAGTAACTTGTAGTAGTAACATATACTAGCAGTAGTAACTTATACTAGCAGTAGTAACTAGCAGTACTAATATACACTAGCAGTACTAATATACACTAGCAGTAGTAACTAGAAGTACTAACTACTTAGCATATTTTTCATTAAGATTACTAACATCACTAATTTATACTTAGCAGCAGTAACTAATACCTTAATAGTCTTAACTTCCACTTTGTAGTAGTAACTTCCAAACAGCATCAAGAGGCTTTTAATCCCAACATGCCTCTTATGATGAATGTGCGTGTTAGGCTTTAGAAAACTAGCCATAAGATATTAAATTGGCATAGACGTCTAGGGAAATCGTAAGAAGTGTGAAAGGATACCATCTCTGGTACAGTTCTTGTTACTTGCATTACCCCAATATGGTGATCCATTCTTACAGATATTTCAATCGCATTTATATACTTTAGGGGCCTTGTAATAGTCTTCATACTACTTACTTGTGCATTGCCCTTACGGAATATTAATAGACGGCGGGTTTATGTAATTTGTTCAGGACTTAGGAAATACTTACACAGATCATTACAAGAGTGACTACGGCAAACAATATTAGGAGAAGCAATCTAATGAGTAATGCATGATTAAGTAAATACACTATCTTATCATAAAGTTATCACCAGTAGTATAGATTATATTTAGTTTAATTAATTAGTTAATCAACCAACCTCTTAAAACCATTGATTTTACTGCTTTCTATAAAATATAAAAATGCAAAAAAATATCCTTTCAATATCATAATCTTGGGCATAAGCCCTGTTCGAGCCTTCACAAGCTATTCCACTAGAGAACGATAACAACCCCGAGTCTTGCCGGTTTACTGCTCTTCAAACGATTAGGTACACTGGCCTAGGGAGTTGTAAAACTTCTTGTTAAAGTCTAACGACTACCCACATCAAGTTTTTGGCGCCGCTGTGTGTGGAATAGTTAGGTTTCGACCATTGTTTAGCTTAGGTCTACTCGCTTGAATCCTTTCAAGTGAGATTTTATTTTTCTGTTATTAGCTTTCTTGTAGTCTATCTTTTCTTTGTGCCTTTTGTTTGTAACATCTTATTTTTTTCATACACCTCATGATGTATGAAAGGACCACCTACAACACCCTTTTAAAAAACCCACCGTACGAACCACAACGTTCCCATTCCAAAGATATACCTTGGTGTTCTAACAACATCAAGATAAATCTATCTACGATTCATGGACTCGTTTAAAAACTTAATCTAAAGAGTCCCTCATCATGGCCTCGATTTATGGTCCCTTACTCAATTATTTTCTGATCATGTCGACGACTATACCCGAATGGACCTTGACTTTGCAGCAGACGGGAGCCTTAAGGAATTAAGTGGTGAAGAAGCATGGGAAGCCATAAAAATTTTTGCCCAAGGCCAAAAAAATAGGACAAAAATCCCACCAAACATTATTTCTGAACAAGAAGGCAAATTTGAAGGCTCAAGCAAAAAGATTATTTGGAAATGAGAATGTTTGGGTTGAGATGCATAGAGGTATAGCATGGGATAAGGTGGAAAATCCAGACCCACAAAGTACCCCACAAGTCCTCCCATCATTTGAGGAATACACCCCGCCCGTGACTTACCCGAAAGAAGTAGAAGAGACTTTAGGAACCCCGATAGAGGTAGAACCTTAGACGAAACACTACTAAATGAATTGCTTGAATAACTTGTAATAATGAAATTCCTCTTAAGTAATATGGAAGTTCCGAGTTTTTGATGAGATAAGCCTTAACTAAATCCCTTACCAAACTGTCCATCCTTAGATGTATGTTATGAGAAGAAAGTGGCCGAAAACCACACCATCCAAACGATAGTCTAGATTGTTTTAGGATGAGGAAGTAGATAGCATTAACCATCCTTCACTACTTCACCTCACGTGGCGTATTTCCACCCTAAGGTTACGTATTTGCTATACACTAATGGATTGATGATCCTAAGAAACATTATGGATTTAAACTAGTTTTATTAGGACATAGTGGATCCGTATGTGTTGATTTTTTGAAATTAGAGATGATAGAAGATGATTTGGAATTAGAATCTAAGAAAGTTTATTTTCTAGGAAGAGGACTTAATTCACCTGTTAGGTCAAAAGAAGTAAAGAAGGTTAGGATTAAAGAAACACACCATTTGGAGCATATAATTCAACAACTAATTTTTCATCATGGACCCTTCTCACTATTAATGGTGTGTTCGTTACTTATGAACTTCAGTGTACGGGGAACCCTCCCCTTTTATCTATTAAATATGGGTAGAGTCAAGCTCGTGACGCGTTACAATAACAAGCGCTTGTTGGGAGGCAACCCAATGTTTTTTTTTATTTTTTTTTCTTTTTATTTCTTATTTTTCATTTTTTTATATCATATTAGGAGTGTTCGTGTTTTTAATTCTTTTATTTATTCTTTTATTTTTGAATTCATATTTTTGTAATTCATCTTTGCTTTGTTTCTAACTTCGTCTTATTGACAATCAAAGGTATTTTGCATTAAATAAGTGTAGGGAAATATTCGGTTTTTAAGAACCAATTCAAACATATTAAATAAATTGTTTAGATTAATTCGCGTCAGTTTCGAGTCATATGATTGTATTGACTAATCTCAGGTTTCATGCAGTAATTCATACAGGAAATAACTTATATAATCGCGTGCAGGAATTTTCAAAGAAAACAAACATAAAATTCTCTCAGAGGCTGGAGACGGCTTCGGGATTTATCCTAACGGCGTCGTCAGCCCAACTACAGGAAAATTTGAAAATTTTCAAGTATTTTCGAAAAATAATTTGCACAACATTTAAAATTTGTAATTCTTTTAAAATCCTGCAGAAACCTATGATTACATCATTACTCTAATCCTATCTTTACCGCTTTCATAGAGTTAAAACCTTAAACTCTCGTTGTATATATCTAGCCCGCCGATTTTATGCTTGGTGTAGTTGTCTTTGTCTTTGATTACAGGTTATATTTTGATAAGAAGAAGCTTTGTTAGTATTGGTAGTTTCATTAGACGATTCTTTATTGGAGGAAGATTTAACTAGTTATCGTATGTTTCTTCTCCATTATTGAGCAAACTAGGAGAGTACTAGTTTCTTTTACTTGTTTTCTTTTCCCTTTATTCGTTTTTACGGGTACTTCTAAAGAACATTGGGGAAAATGTTCAACTTAAGTATAGGGGGAAAATAAGCCTTAGAAACTATTCCTTCAATTGCCATTTGCTTTGTCCTTAAAATGATGGGTAATATATCAAAACATAGCGTAAAAAGGTAATTTTGACCCAAATTTAAATTTTTTTATGACACATACCGACGAAAACCGAGTATTAATAGAGTCTCATGGATAGGAACGTATATGAATAGCACAAAAACCCTCAAAATCTCACTCTAAAAATGTGAGGTTCGCCTTTAGATCTATAGGAATTCGGGTATCCATTTTCGATACCCAAGATAATTTATACCTTTAGCTTTCTCGAGTTAAGGTTCGAATGCAGTCATATGTGTCTATTCCGTCGTTACGGATGTGTACGTATGGTCTTTGTCGCCTTTTCTGGAGCATTGATATCGGTATTAAGTTATATGAGTGTACCGGTAGTATATTAAATTCTAGAACTTGTTTTTGTAATGCATCTCGAGACCGCATAGTAATTATTAGTATTTGCTAGATAAGAGGCACTAGGACTAACCCATGTTTTAAACCTGTAATCGTTATTATGGTCACATCAACTACATAACTATTCCACACCCTTGCCATGCACTCATCTTTAGTGCAAGATACCCCTAGTACAACCCTCTAAGACTATCCTTTTTTATGGTTTTCGTAATTTTTTGATTAAGCCGGACTATTAATGAAGAGCATTGTCACCCTTGAACTAATTGTTACACCTGAATCACCTTAGCCTACCTTGTATGTACTCACCTTTAGTACATTTTTGTTTTAACCCAAGTTAATTATTGAGTACACGGTTGCTAAGTCCTTATCCTTGTAAATACTGTTTTGGGACGATTGGGATTCATGGTAGTATTCATCTTATAAAGAATTGGGGAAGAAGTAATTTATTACCCCAATAGAGCTCAATAAGCTCCATGCTATGTTGATTCGCCTCAATTCAAACTCATTAGTTAGATTGTAAATATCGAGTATGTAAAAGTTCAAGTGTAGGGTGTATCTATAAAGCCCCTTGATGTATTATATGTTTAAGCATTGGCAAGGCAAAAGTGTACGGAAAAATGTATATAAAAAAGTGTAAAAAAATGTACGGGCTGCCATTTGCTTTTGTTATGTTTATCATAGAGTCAAGAAAAGAAAAAGAAAGAGATAGATGTAGAGTTTTGTAGAGTTTGTATATCTTGTCCGATTCTTTGGCTTAGAAACCAAAACCAGCGTGTATTCTTATAAATAATTAGCTTACCCTTCCACTCCAAATTTCACCTTAAAAGTCATCCCCAAATGTATCCCATTCATTTTTGTTTTCGTTTATTAGTTATTTACAACTACACCCCACAACCTTTAAAAGGACCCTCTTTGATTAGTAACGATTAGTACTTGCGCCTAGCGGTGAAAAAAAAAAAAGTGTTGGAAAAAAAAAAAAAAAAAAAAAAAAAAAAAAATGGTTTAATCCTTTACCTAAGCTATGGTAATTTATATGCTATGACAGGTAATGAGTGTTAATTTTCCTGTTTCTTATATTGTTATAATTAGTGCATACTCACCCGAGTGAAAAAGAGAATCCCAAACACTTATGTGAGGTGCTAGTATTTGCTTTTCGTGCTTTTAATTACGAGGTCTAGAAGGTTGTGTCATAAAATGCTTTTAAATAGTAGGTTAAATGACCCCAATAATGCTATTGTCTAGGTAGAAAAGCTATACGTATAATTACTTACACAATTAACGCGAAACCGCTTCAATCACCGAAATCATTTCTTTGTCACCAAAAGTGAACGAAATGAACTTCACAAAATTCAACATAAATCCAATCCCAATTAGACGATCACGCTCAATGGATTGATTATCCAATCTCACATATCCTACACAAACACATATAAACACGTATAAACACATAACCATACATTGCAACAGATACATTTAGGTCAACACTACGGTTTGACCAACCTGCTCAAGTCATGGTTGAGCGTAGAGACGACGTCACAAGCATAAAGCGACGCCGTCATGATCTATCTAGTGACAACGTTAGAAAAATGACGACGGTGTCAGGATGTAACCGACTTAAATCAGACCTAGAAGATTCTATTTTGTGACAGCGTCGTGATTACAACTGGACGCCGTCGCGACGATTTCTCTATATATACAAAACTGAATTTAGGGTTTTAAGTGTGTAGCTTTGTATAACTTTTGGGAAGCCCAACCCTAAGTATTTTGTCAGCTTTTAGGCCGTCTTTAGGGCTTAAAAACCCTATTGTAACTGACCTTAATCCATATTTTAATCAAGTAAGATTATTTATCTTTAATCATTTAATATGTCTATGTGTTGTTTGATTGATCTATGTTCTTGCTTCCTTTATAACATGTTAGGCTAAACCCTCCCTTGTATTTACTTATGATTGCATGAAAGTTGGATTATAGATCCTTTTTCTGTTGCTTCTTGTGATGAATGTGCGTGTTAGGTTTTAGAAAACTAGCCATAAGATATTAAATTGGCATAGACGTCTAGGGAAACGCGAGATGTGTAGAAAGGATACCATCTGGTAACAGTCTTCATACTACCTTACCCCCAATATGGTTGATCCCTTTTAAGATATTTCAATTGTATTTAATATACTCTTAGGGGCCTTGTAATACTCTTCATACTACCTTACTTGTGCGTTGCCTTAACGAAATATTAAATTGACCGCGGGTTCATGTAATTCATTCATGACTTAAGAAATACTTACACAGATCATCACGAGTGTGACAAGGCAACATGATTAGGAGAAGCAATCTATTGAGTAATGCATGATTAAGTAAATACACTATCTTATCATAAAGTTATCACTAGTAGTATAGATTATATTTAGTTTAATTAATTAGTTAATCAACCAACCTCTCAGACTATTAATTTTATTTGCTTTCCATAAAATATAAAAATATAAAGAGAATCTCCTTTCAATCCTGTAGATCTCGGCTAAGCCATGTTCGAGCTTTCCCAACCTATTCTTTTAGAGAACGATAACAACCCCTGAGTCTTGCCTATACTACACTACAACGATTAGGTACACTGCCTAGGGAGTTGTAAAACTTCTTGTTGAAGTCTAACGACAACCGCATCAAAGATCAGCTTCCTTCAAAACCATAGACCATACCATCAATGAATACGAACATTCGAAGAACAAATGAGCATGTAAATAGGGTTGCCCTTTACACAAAGGGAATTGAAGCAGGTTTAAGCCGACACCACTACCGACATCCCATTACCTCAATCTATCTTGTGTTTTGAGACATCTTCTTAATAAATTTTCCTTCTTAATTAATCCTTACTTCCTCTCTTAATCCCTGCAAGTTAAACCATTAACAATGTGTGATACAATTATATAAACGTGACCTAATAAGTGGTATCAGAGCCATTAGAGGTTTAAGAGTGACCGTGATTGTGATATCATGTTTGATCTATTTATGTTACGGTTCGTGTTTGATAAGTATTTGATCGAATTTGCTTTCAAAAGGATGAAAATCATATTCGGTGATAGTTTATGTTCATTTTGAGGAAATTTGATTGGTATTTGGTTCGTGATTTGTTTGTGATTGAGTTAGAGTTCATATTTAAGTATATTTGAGCAAATCCGATTAGTTATAAGTGAGTTTTGAAGAAACTCGATCGATATTATTACGGTTTGGGAAATTTGATTGATCGAATTTAGTGACATTTGATAGGATCGAATTTGGTATGGCAATGATTTAGATTGTGTTTTATTTGCTAAGTGTGGATCAAAATTTTTTCATAAGGCTTAAACGTATGTTTTATCAAATTCGATTAACATTTTCGAGTCTAAAAAATGTATTATTTGATAAAATAGCGGGAAAACGATTTTAAGTGAATTTCAATGTAACATTCCGTATTTAAGGTCACTATTTATTCCGAGCTTTATTTCTATTTTCATTTTTAAGCAAAGTCATTAATTTTACGTTTACCCGATTTAGTATGAATTTCTCGTTCCTAGCTTTAAGTAAGCCGTATTTGGGAATCTATTCCGTCTTCGTGCCTTAAGTGGTTTAATATTCTCATAATACTCCTCAATTATTATAATTTACATCATTGTCATTTTCCGTTGTGTTTCGCATTTACGTAAATTTCTTGCTTAAACCTCACGTTTTAATCCTTAAACTTAACATTTTAAGTTAAAACTTTTACCACAACTTAAATTAAATACTTATAAACTAAAAATCAAAAAAAATATATAGCCACCCTATATCTAGACCCATGGCCGGTTTCCCCACTCCAACACACAACCCATTTCACTTTTCTATAAACCATCATTTTTCCATTTCTCCATACATGCAAATCCTCTTCATTTCACCTAGTTTCAAAATAAAATCTCCTCTCCTCCCTTGTGTTGTTGCTGCCGTACACCCTTCTACCACCACCACCACTCTCACAAAATTTCTCTACTCCTTTTTGGCATCACAACATCATCCTAAAACCCCTTGCAAAGTTTGGTGAAGTTTCTTGAAGATTTAAAGATGTTGTGGATGTTTTATTGAAGGGTTTTCATTAGGGTTTTCTAGAGGGAAATATTAGTGATATTTATAAGGGTTAGAGGCATTCTAATCTTTGTTTTTTAGGTCTTCTTTGGTTCTAACTCAGCCCCTAACAAGAAGGAAGTGTTTGTTGGTTTTGATTTCTTGTCTATATCATTTTCTAGTAAGGTTACTTCTTGATCTTTGATTTTTCTTTTAATTTTAATCCATGAAAATGGATGTTTAATTCTGGAAATGCATGTTTATATGATGTATAAGTTATGTTGAGGAGCTTGGTATGGCATTGCATGTGATTGGTTAGAGTTAGGATTAATGTTTGAATGGGTTTTGGAACAAATAATTGGGACTGTTTTGAAACAGTAGCAAAAACGTGTTATAGTAGAAATATTTTGGCTTAGAGCCTATGATTAAACTACATGTCTGGATATATACATGTCTTGGCATCATAGGATAGTTGGATGCCCAACCAACTCCTTGGGATGAGGGAGATATGGTCAAAATAAGAAAATAGGTCAAATCTGGACCTATGATTAGAAAATGAGTTAAACTCTAGTTTTTTGCAACAAAAGGTTTTAAAGATTGGGTCAGTGGTAGACATCTTAAGGAAGCTATATCTTTTGGCCTCACCTTCATTGCTATCATGGTTTAGGAATTATGGCCATTTCAGTAAAGGGTAAATGTTTTGGAAACTTTCTGTTTTGTGTAACCATGGGTAAAACAGTCTTTTCACATAGTTTTGAAACTTTGTAGATTATGAGTCTTACATTTTTTAAAACTTGACACAAACAGCTTTCCAGGATTGAAAGCCGCACATTTAGAAGAATTTTGAGCTAGGAGATATGAGTCCATGAAGTCGAGTTAAAATCAGAAACTGAGTTTTTACGTCTAGTCTCAAAATTTAAAAGCGTATAGTACACTTTGATAAAATAAAAATTAAAAGCCGAAACTTAGTAGGTGTTTATTTACCTATAAGACCAGATCACAAGTAATTTTGGGATTAAAAAGGATTTGGGGAAGTTCTAGTGGAATGCCATGCTTATCTCGGAAACATATCTCATGATCATTTGTTTAATTTTTACGTATTGTTTCTTTCTACGTACTAAGTCACGTCACGTCTTTTAGGAGGAGCTTAGGAGTACTTCCCGCTCGTTCGAGACTCGTCATACTTCTGATCTAATTGTTCTCTTGGTTAGTTCATAGCCTCGCCTTTCTACTTAAAAATGTTTTTATAAACCCCGCGAGGGAGATACATGCTAGTTTTATAAATTGAACACAAG
>BQNB010002805.1:87148-120878 GCA_026074375.1 Tanacetum coccineum
GCTTGGTACTTGAATTGATGAGCCATGTCCTTAATTAGAATTAACCCTTTGATTAGAGGTGGGTTAATACACGAAGACGGCGATGAATAGTAACAAGAGAACTCGCGCTTTTTTTTCTTTTTAACTGTTTGTTTGACCACAGGGTTTAGGGGTTTGACTTTGGGTTTTTATAAAAAGAAATGGGCCGGGTGCATTTGGGCTTGGGTTATTTGAAAGGGTAACGGGTAATTGATTTTATAAGAATCTAACGACCGTTATCTCTTTTTATACAAAAGAGATAACGGTGTTAGGGTTTTAGGGATTTTTGGTGAAATTGGTTTAACATTAAGGGTATTTGTAGAATTTTCAAAGGTTTTGTCTTCTTGTGATTGACCAATGTTGACCAAGAGTTGACTTTATTAACCTTTTGCTAGAAACTTCTGGCTCTTTTGCACTCTTTCCTTTCCCGTGTCCGTGTTTGTCCGGTTTTAACCGTTTCCTTGTGGTTTTTGCAACATCCGTACCTACACAATAACAAAGACAAAACAAGCAATATACAAGCATTTTATGCACAATTTTATCTTTTTAGGGCCATTTTTGATATAAAACAGATATGTGTTTTCACACATATCAAAATTCCCCAAACTAAGTGATTGTCGTGTCCTCACGCAATGTTATATGCTCTAAAACCAAATACATCAAAACTTCCCCAAACTAAACCTTTGAAAAGTAGCAAAGACTTATGTGAGGATAGTTTAAGAAATCACAAGCTTTAAAACACCCTACTCTCCCATTTTTCAAAACTTTTTCATATATATTTTAAGAACCTAGAATATTTCTACTTTCGTTATTTCTATAACTTTTAGGGATCATAGAACAAGATGCATTTTAATCCTAAAATGCCCCCAAACAGGATAAATTCATCGTTCCCGACTTTTCACTCGTCCCAAACCAAGCTTAAAACGAAATCACCGTTAAATATCAGTTAAGATACTAACACTACTCATATTTGCAACTTGTGAACTTTTCACTCCCGACAATTATTATTTATTAGGTGAATGTGATATTTTGAATTTCAACCGTGGATCAACGTTTTGCAAAATACTATGCTTCACGTTCCACCCGAGAACAATGAATTTGAAGGCGAGATCATCTCATGTAGCGACTTTCGTCTCGGCACATCCCAACCTTGCGGCTAAGTGACCAGGCTTTTGACACCCCACAGAGACTAGTATCGGGACTCACGGACCTTAGGTTTCAAAAACTCTTAGGAAGCAAGACACCATTCATGTCATATACCCGAAGGCTCTTTAAGACATAAATGGACCAATCTTATTTGCACCATATACCCTAAGGCTCTTTAAGGTACAAACAAGACAAAAATTAAGCAATAAATATACATTCATATTACCCTAAAGCTCTTTAAGGAATGAATAAGGCTATAATTTCACTTATTAAATTATACTTACCCATTACCCATTGCTCTCCCCCGTTAAGGTATATAGCAAATATTTATTATTGTGATACATATAGTATGCCAAATTAAGTATTCCTGATGTGTACTCATCTTAATCACGAAGGAACAAAAGAAAACTTCTATTAACTAATTATTAACCAAAAAAACCGCACAACTCTATTTATTAAACAATTATATATAAAGGTGAAACAAGCTAATGGGAGAAAAAGCCACAATTAACACTTATGAGCCTTAAAGAAATCCAACTATTCTATGTTTAGCATCAAAACTTATACTCTACTCTATCATCTCTTGTTCTTCACAATTTAAAATTTCTAATAAAGAAACTCGTGAATACTTAGCCTAATGAATTAAGATCGGCACTTTAACAAGTCACATAGACTGGCAACAATCTTAACTCTAATAAATCGATCTTCGCATATTTAAAATCAATTATGGGAACTTGCAAAGTCTTGACCTTTTCAAGCTAGACTAGCGTTTTATAGCTCCTTGTATAAAAGATTAGCAAAGACAATCTATTTTCAGTTAAGGAGAAAGCTAAGATATAAAACCGGTCGGGTCAAAATTTACTTTTCATTCTCACCAACGGAAAACCTACTTTCGTGTCAACTATTTTTTATTTTTTATTTTTTCAACATTTTTTTTATGTAAACTTAAATTAGATATTAAGACTTAAAAATTTAAAATTTTTGTGGGAAAACGGGGTACGTGAGAACAACGGGCAAAAGTAGGCAAGATCATATCGAAGATATACTACCCCATACTAAAATTAAACATTGTCCTCAATGTTTCCTAATCTAAGGCTTAAAACCCCATACTAGAACTCAAAAAGTCTAATGCATAACCCAAACATGAAGAAAGTATCACAAAAATCTTTAGTCTTTATTAAGTAGTGCTTTAAAGATAGTTTGTTAGTCATAATAATCTTTATGATGTCAGATTTACCTATCTAATGTGCAAGGGCAAAGGATAGGAAGCTCGAGTGGACCGGGGACAAAACACCGAAACACGAGAGTCCTTCAGAAAATTTTGGTGGTATCCTGCAAAAATCACAAGTACAACAACAACAGAATCGGAAGAGTACAAAGCACTCCTCACATCACATAGAAATAGAAAGCAGATAGAAGGATAGCATTGGGGTGCCTCCCACGAAGCGCTTTGTTTTTGGTAACCGAGTCACATAGCTTGACTCGATCCATGAATTTATTTGTCCTTGGAGAAAGTTTTGGAGATCCTTGAAATACCTTAGGGTGGTATGTCCCCTACGAAGTAATGCTTCACACGATGACCATTCACCTTAAAGTTCGAACCATTCGGTTGAGATAACTCAATTATTCCGTATGGAAAAACTTTGGTGATGGTGAAAGGTCCTGACCAACAAGTTTTAAGCTTTCCGGAGAATATCTTAAGACGAGAGTTGAAGAGTAAAACTCGATCACCAACATTAAAAATGCGGTTTTTGATCTTTGAGTCGTGAAGCTTCTTCGTCCTCTCTTTATAAATCAAAGAATTCTCATAAGCTTGATCACGAAGCTCATTAAGTTCTTTAAGTTAAAGCTTCCGGTGATCACCTACGGTTTTGAGATCGAAGTTAGCATGTTTCAGAGCCTAATATGCTTTATGCTCTAACTCGATAGGTAAATGTCAAGATTTTCCGTACACTAATTTATAAGGCATACAACCAATTGGTGTCTTAAAAGCAGTACGAAATGCCCATAAAGCTTCATCTAGTTTGTCGGACCATGAGGCACGGTTTTCTCCAACCGTAGTTTCTAGATACGTTTTAAACCACAATTGGACACCTCCACTTGACCACTCGTTTGAGGGTGGTAGCTGGTAGCTTATCGATGAGTTGACCCCTACTTAGACCAATCTTAGCAAATTAATCATTACAAAAATAGGCCTCTTCTTCCTTTCTACCTTCCCCCTTCTCACTACTCTCCCCCTTATCCATTCTTCACCCCTTTTTTTCTTCATCATTTCTTCCCCCCCCCCCCCGCCCCCCCTTTCAGTCCCCCCCCCTTCTCTCCTCCCCCCCCCCCCCCCAATTTTTCTTCTTTCCCATTCTCCTTATCCCCTCACCCCTTTCCCTTACTCCTCACCCCCCCATCTCTTTTACGATCGCTTTATAATAGCTCTAGGCGTTCGGAATCAGGCGAAAAGGGTTTTTAAATACTTAACTAAAACCCAGCATCATTTGTGGGGAGCGCCTTTGCTTCCACCCACTTCGAAAGATAGTCAACGGCTACGAGGATGTATTTATTCCCATGTGAAGACGGAAATGGTCCCATGAAATCAATACCCCATACATCTAAGATTTCACAAACTTGGATAGCGTTTTGAGGCATTTCATCTCGTTGTAAAATTTTGCCTTGTCTTTGACATGTATCACAAGATTTGATATATAGTATGGGATCTCGATATATGGTAGGCAAAAGAAAACCAGGGAATCAACGAGCGGTGAGATTGGCACTATGATGGCCCTCGGTGGGTCCTTCATGACAAGCTTTGAGAATATCAATAGCTTCTTGCCCTTGCACACACCGTCGAATGATTTGATCTGCACAAGTACGAAAAAGATAGGGATCGTCCCAGAAATAATGTTTAACATCTTTAAAAAACTTCCTCTTTTGTTGAGTTGTCATTCCTTTGATGATAAAATTCCCCGCATGGAAATTTGCATAGTCCGCAAACCATGGGGTATTTTCACTAGAAATAACTCCAAGAGTTTCTAAAGGAAAATGTTCATTTATGTCTTTGTTTTCTAACACATCCTTATGAGGATTCTCAAGTCTAGATAAATGGTATGCCGCAAGGTTCTCACTTCCTTTTTTATCATGGATGGTGATATCAAATTCTTGTAGGAGAAGAACCCACCGGAGCAACCTCGGCTTAGCGTCTTGTTTGTTCATAAGGTACTTTAAAGCCGAGTGATCCGTATACACTATGCTTTTGGATAAGACAAGATATGGCCGAAACTTTTCAAAAGCATACACAACGGCAAGCATTTCCTTTTCCGTGGTAGTGTAATGAATTTGAGCTTCAGTCATAGTCTTGCTAGCATAATGTATAGGCTGAAAGTGCTTCATCTTTCGTTGTCCTAAAACCACACCAATCGCGAAATCACTTGCATCACACATTAGTTCGAACGGTAGGTTCCAATCCGGGACTACTAAGATTGGAGCTTCGGTAAGCTTCTTTTTAAGAGTCTGAAAAGCATCAATACAATCCTTAGAAAACACAAACGGTGTTTCCTTCTCAAGAAGGTGAGTCATTGGTCTAGCAATCTTAGAAAAGTCTTGGATAAATCAGCGGTAAAATCCTGCATGACCTAAGAAACTCCTAACACCTTTAACGGTAGTTGGGTAAGGGAGCTTAGCGATAACATCGACTTTAGCACGATCAACCTTAATTCCCGATTTTGAAATTTTATGCCCTAACACAATTCCTTCTATACACATAAAATGGCACTTCTTCTAATTAAGAACTAAATTCATGTCTTCACACCGTTTTAATATCTTTTCTAAATTGGAGAGACACGAATCAAAACTATCCCCAAAAACCGAGAAATCATCCATAAACACTTCCATAGTCTTTTCGATCATATCATGGAATATGGCCATCATACACCGTTGAAAAGTACCGGGAGCATTACACAAGCCAAATGGCATGCGACGGTACGCGAAAGTTCCATACGGGCATGTGAAAGTAGTTTTCTCCTGGTCCTGGGGATCTATTGGTATTTGGAAATATCCTGAAAATCCATCTAGAAAACAATAAAACTCATTTCCGGCTAATCTTTCTAACATTTGATCCATAAATGGCAATGGAAAATGATCTTTTCGAGTTGCTTCATTTAATTTCCTATAGTCGATACAAACTCTCCACCCGGTAACTAAACGTGTCGGAATTAATTCATTCTCTTCATTAGCAACAACGGTTATTCCTCCTTTCTTTGGAACACAATGCACTGGACTAACCCATGGGCTGTCAGAGATCGGGTAAATCATTCCGGCATCAAGAAGTTTTAAGACCTCCTTTTTTATTACCTCATGAATTTTTGGGTTAACCCGTCTTTGACTTTGAACCGTAGGTTTATAATCATCCTCCATCAAGATTTTGTGTGTACAAAAACGAGGGTCGATACCCTTGATGTCGGTGATTTTCCAAGCAATGGCCCGTTTATGAGATTTGAGCACCTTTAAGAGAGCATCTTTTTCATCATTTTTTAAACCTTTTGCAATAATCACTGGTAACTTGTCGTTTTCTTCCAAGAAAGCATATTCTAAGTGAGACGGTAAATCTTTTAACTCTAATTCCGAAGGCTCTTCAATTGAAGATTTTGCCTTGGTCACTTCACTTTGTTTAAGGTCCATCGGAGGAAGTTGAAACGGGTCGTTATTTAACAATTTTTCGATCAAACAAATATCTTCCTCCGGATCGCAATCGGCATGATCAATTTCCGGTGAAATCGAATCATCCTTAAGATAAGCTTCAATTTCTTCCAAAATGAATTCGGAAGTAAACGGCTCAGACGTCGGGGTGGGATTGCCACCCGAAGAATTAGGAAATCCTAGCAATTCCGGAGCATACTCCTCACAAACTGCATCAATGATGTCAATTCGGTTTACCGACTTGTCATTTGTAGAGGTGGTATATCGTGGTTTTGTTCTAGATTTAAAAAGCTGACGGCTTCGTTATCAACCAGTAGGGTTATTTCCTCTCATAAACATCTATTAAGCACGGGACCGGTCTTTAGAAAAAGATCTCCCAAAGTATGGGGAGTACTCGAGGATCAGCTTCGAAATCGGACAACAAACAAAGTCGGTAGGAATGTAAATTTCCCATCTTTGACAAAAAGATCTTCGGCGGAGTCATTTAGGATAAGTAATGATCGGTCCGCTAACTCTATGGTCATCTGACGTTGGTGTAAGTTTTGGCAGAGAAAGCTTTTGCCAATTTAGAACAAGCTAAGAATTTGTTAATTGCTGCACCAAGATCGGCCAGGGCGTGGCATACATCTATTCCTGGGAAATTACATGGAATAAGAAACTTGCCGGGATCTCTAAGCTTTTCGTGAAGCTTTTTGAGAAGCATCGCCGAGCAATTCTTGTTCAATGGTATTTTAGCTAACTCAAGCAACTTTTTCTTATTAATGAGAAACTCTTAATCGTAGGAGCAAATCTTGGCATCAAAAGTAAAGCATCCGCGAAACTAATGTCGAAGCGCAAAATCTTTGAAAGATTTTGGGACGGGATCTTCTCCATTTGATTCGAAGCTTTGTCACGGGACTTTTGATTATCACGTCGTGAAGGATATGAAATATTTGGCTTAGGTAAACTCTTCAGAATATCGGATTCCGAAATGGGAGTGGTTTTAGGTAAAGTCGTCGGAACATCGGGTTCCGGAACAGAAATAGGGATAACCAGAGGTGGGATTTGAGCGGTACTTCCTTGGAAATTTGTTTGCTTTTTATCCGTTGTCTCCTCGGTTTCTCGTTCCACTACCTTTTTAGGGAGGATTGTGGATTCGAGGGTACCTCATTAAGCAACTCACTTCTGAGTAGTGATTGCTTTCTCTCACCCTTCGTGTTTGGGATTGTGTTACCTCGGAAGAGTACCTATGTTAAAGACTTAGTTTTAATACATTTCACAAATTCATGTTTTGAAAAAATTATTTTGAAAAAGTCGTTTATTGTTCATCATGTCGGCTTGTTGAGATTTTAATCGTGTTCTGAAATTCATTTGTAAAGGTCTCCTTTCAAAGAGGTTGATTTGACTTTGCATGTTCCTTAACATTTGATCATTATTCCTCTTGTAACTTGAAAAATCATTTGAAATCTCTTGTTGAACTTGATTATTAGGCACTTGAAAAGGTTGATTTTGAAATCCTTGGTTTTGAAAATTTGGAGCATGATTATTTTGAAAACCTTGATTTTCTATGAAAATTATTCCCCCGATTAAAATTATTCCCTTGAACATGATTTGATTAAACCTATTTTGACCATTGTTTTCACGGATCAAATCCTGGTGTGTTCATTTGATTACTAACACGGTTCGGAGGGTTAACTTGATTGTAGTACCGAGTTGCACATACTAACTAGCCTGTTTGTTGTCGTAGACCGGACACTTATTCCAAGAATGTGCACCACCACAAGTAACACAGATTCCTCAACAGCTTTAACCAGAGCGGGAAGTGACAACTTTTAAGAAACAATCTCGGACTAAGTGTCGATAGTTATCCACAAGCTTATCAATCTCTCAATCTGTTTTACTAGAAGTTAGCATTCATCCTAGGGAAGCATTTGGTTTATTTCGTAAATAAAAAGTACTTTTGATTTTGTTCTTCAATTATGTTTAAAGCCTCTCTAGTCGTTTTTACTCAATAAGTTTTCCACCCGCAGCAGGGCATTTAAGGAGTCTTTTTTCATTGTCGTTTAAACCATTGTAAAAGGTATAAACTTGATTAACTTCGTAAATCCGTGATGGTGGCATGCTATATGCAACTCCTAAATCGTTCCCAAGCTTCACCTAAAAGTTACTCGATTTTTTGTGTTAAAACGAGAATTCCTTCTTAAGTGAGTGGTTTTTGAAGGAGGGAAAAATTGGTTAACGAACTTGGTAACGAGATCTTCCCAAGTTAAGATCGAATTAGGTGGTTCTTTCTCGTACCAAGTTTTAGCGGCTCCCTCGAGCGAATATGGAAACATCATAAGCTTAATCACATCGTTAGGCACATTCCTAAATCGTAAAGTCGAGGTAATCCTTTTGAAACTATTAATATGAGCATGAGGATTATCGTTTTCACGACCGTAAAAACGGGTTAGCTTGAAACCAACTAAAGCAAATTTTTTCATCTTAATCCAAATTGATCGGCATTGATTTCTGTTAAAACAATAGCTTTCCTATACCCTTCCGTGGGGCCGGAGTAGCCCTCCATGGTAGTTCTGCCATATGTGCAACAATTGTTCGAACTCGGTTTGACTATGTTAGAACTTGTCTTCTCCGATGTTCTAGGGAATTTTGACGTTTTGAATTTAGGATAAATCTAGAACGTATAGTGCGGATTGCAACTTATTAAAAAAAAAAATGAAAAATAATAAGAAAAATATTTTGATTTTTTTTCTAAAGTTTATTCACCATCATAATTTAACGGACAACGAGAAGTCAAACTTGAACCAAATAATCAAACTTACTTCACGGTAGCTCTTAATAATTTTACTTTTTAAGGTGAGCCGTATCTCATAAGTGACACAAATGATAAGTTTTTAAATCTTTGATTCGAGTTGGGAACTTATTATGATAATACCTCAGTTGAAGGTATTATTTGTTGGTGTTCTTTTACCAACTTTGTTTATTTTAAAATTTGAAAGAGCAAATATTTTTTATATTTATTTATTTATTATATTTTTTTTATATTTTTGATTTTCTTAAAAATGTAACTTTCAAAAATGAAAGGTTCTCCAAAACACGATCAGCAAACTTCAAACGAGATAATCGTAACACACTTCCCCGGCAACGACGCCAAAAATTGGTCGTAACAATTTCACGTATATATAATATATCAAAGTATTTAAAGAAATATACAAATAATCTTTGAGGGCAAAGATTAAATGCAATTTAAAACACAAAAATATATAATATAATACGTTTTTTTTAAACGAGTAGTGATTACCGGGTGTTATCCCAAAGAAATGTGAATTGATACCTCGATTCAGTTTGGACAATTGTTATGGAATGATTTTCAACTTTTGATTGATTTTCTATTAATAAAAACAAATTAAATGCAAGAAAACATAACTAAACACGCTGACGAAACAACGGAAATGACAAAATAAACCCTTAATTAGTACCTTAACCAAAATTTGAATTAAACCCTGAATCTAATTCTATGAGCTAAAAATAAAGGATTTGAAAATTTGGAAAACTTAACGAATAAAAAATTTGAAAGTAATCCACAAAAACGAATAACGGGAATTGAAAAAGAGCCTAAAGCTAAATTGCTCATAAATAACTTACAGGTCAATCTAAATTTTTCTTTTTCTTACGAAACTTATGATAAAGAAATTTTTCTAGAATTTTTAAATATTTTTTTGATTATTTTTCTATTTTTTATGATTTTTTAAAGTCTTTAATGAAAATAAATGTTTAAAAATACTAAATGAACTCTAAAAATTCTAGAAAAATGACAAAAAATAGCTTACACTACTTAAAACCTAGGAAAAATAAGCCCGAGATCGCGGCTTATTAAATAAGCTATGAAATAAGCCTTAAAAGCTACCGCTTTTAAATAAGCCTAAGGCCCAAAAAGTGTACTTCAATTAAATTGGAAGAAGGGTGATTGGATGAGCTATTGAAGCATATTGGTAAGACGTTGGGTTTGTGTGTGGGAGGTCATGGGTTCGAGACTGGCAAATACACCTTTTTTTTTTGAAAACTAAAAGCTCAAAATTGTAGAGGGCACTTTTTAAGCACTTTTAATGAAGGCACCTTAAGATCTAAGTCAATAATAAGCTAAAAATCAGCTTATGAAGCTGCTGTTACAGAAAGTTAGGTTTTAAAGACCAAAAAGCTAGTTTTCATTCAAAAGCTTTACTCATTATAAGCTCTAATTAAAAATAATAAGATGTCTAAATTAGCTTATGATACCTACAAGCTATACTATTAAGCTAAACTTTAACTAAAATTAATTAAGGCTATTTGAATTTGAAGATTTAAATTGCTATCTTAGAATGAACTTTTAAAGTCAAAAATAAGATACGCTAAAATGCACATTAAGCTAAAAAGAAACTGAGCTTTAATAAAACTTATCTACTACTTATAAACAATTGATTCAAATCAGAAAAATCGAGTACTAAAAGCTAGAAGATCCCAATCATGCAACTAAATAAAAAATAAAATAAACATAAAACTTTATAATTATTATAGAAAAAAAAATAATAACATCAAAAAAAAAAAAAAACCATATTTAAAAATAAATTTAGTTACTGCTGTTTTTGTGTTTTTTAAACTTTTTTATGATATTGAAAGCAAATTTACCCTAGTGATTAAGCTAGAAATGCAAAAACAAACTTATCTACTTAACCTATATTAATGTTTAAACCTACTGAGTTTAAAAAGTCTAAAAACCATTAAGCTAACTAGTTTGGATTAAAAAGTAGCATAGTAGTAACTGCAAAAGTTTCCTAATGTATTAAATTAGGACAAACGGTTAAAACAATGCAGGTGCCATAAGTGACAAACCCTACAAATATACATCTGATGACGTATGTTGGACCACCTAGCAAACAAAATCCAAGCCTAGGAAGGCTTGGATCAAATTTTAACAATCAAAGAAAAGAGGAAAAGGTCCTTTGGTGCAGGCACAAAGTAAACTAGCTTTAACTTTTAAAAATTTGCAAAATGAACTTTGAAAACTCTTTTACTACTCATTTTAATCCAAATCTAAACTAGTTCTAAAACTTTTATCAATTCCCTTTTGCTATTAAAGGTCAAACTGCATTAAACCAAACACCCCTTTATACTTATGACAAATTTCTTTTAAGCTTGAGATTAAAATCTAGTGGACAAAACTTTAATACGAGATAACAATTAGGCTTATAAACAGCTTAACAAACATAAATCCAAAATCAATTAAGCTAGAATTAAGATTCTAAAAGCTAAGCTACTTATTTTTGGTTTTTTAGTGATATTAAGACAGTTTATGAAATACTAAGATTTAAGATACCTAATGCTAAAAACAGATGAACAAATATCATATTTAGATTGAAACAATCACAAATAAGCTAACTAGAAAGCAGAATAAGCAAGCAATAAGCAAATAAGCAGATCTAACTAAGAAATTTTAAGACAAGGAAATTAAATGAAGAACTTACAAACTGCCTTAGCAAAACAAAGGCACAAAGGCTCAAATAAGCTTATCTACTAGCTCTAGCTTATCCTTATGGATAAGCTAGTAAAAGTCCATGGAAGCTCATCCCTTGCTAGCTTCCCTTCCATTAGCTTATAAGTCAAATATTCCAAATATTAAGCTGATTTTAGATGTTTAAGTAGATTAAATAAACAATTAGCTCAATCACAAGCTTATAGACTTGTGAGAGCTTATAATAGCTTAATACAAGCTTTTGACATAGTAGCTTATATAATTGAAAGTGATAAGAGCTTGTAGTAAATAAAACAGATTAAGCAAAATAGAATGTTTTTATTAATAACTGAAAATGATTACAATGCTTTAAAAAACAGAAATTACAATAAGCTTGAAAATTACTCAACTTAAACTAAAAGCTGAAAATACATTTTAAAAATTAAAAGCTAGACTCCCTCCTCGTCTTGTGTGTGTGAGATGTGAGTCTATTTATAGCCATCTCCTGATCCTTCTAGACCCCTTGTCAGTTAGACGCTCCTCTTAATCATAGTCGTACATTCCCCTAATCATTGGATCATTGATGTGAGCCCTTGGATTAGATTTGGGACACACGGATTGCCAACGTGGCATCCGTGTGTCAGGCTTGATTGTGTTTCTTGTGTGAGTATGTTTAGTGTAAAACCCATCATTGACTTGTGCTTCATTTCTTCCAACATAGCATTCCTTTGATGGGATTGACCAATGAGGGCTCATGACTGACGTTTATTTTCATCTAAGTAAGTATTTTTCATATTAGAAAGTATGTTGTTGAAAGTATTTTTCATAAGTATTTTCATCTAAATGAAATATGTTGTTGAACATATTAGAAAGTATTTTTCATCTAAGTAAGATTTCATCCCTTAGATTGAAATAGAGTTTCTTGTAAGAATTTTAGGAAATAAAACATGCAACCTCGGTATAATATGTTTGATATATTAAACATATGTGGTGAATTAAGTCTGAATACAATATGAAATATCATTGAGTAAAACTCAATGATTTGTCTCACTTGGTGAGATTGAACACATGAATGGAAGCCTTAAGTCCGCTAAAGGATTCATTATGTACATCATATTGTATATGAGATTAGTTGTATCATTTGCATGAGTACAAGATGATTTGACAACATTGGAATCTAATTGAAAGATATTAGAAGGAACATTCTCATAAATGTTGTTTGGATTAAGAATTCATTCCTGAAATTAATAATGAAGATACTATGGATATACATTGTGATAATCATAGTAAAATCATTATAAATCTACAAACCTTGGGTTTGAGTTATATCCAAACATTATTAAATAAGTGTTCAGAAGTTATGAAATTTTATCATAGTGTTGTTTGTATACACTAGTGCTTGGTTTAAAAATCATAGTTGCATAAATACACTAAAAGAATAAGAATGCTTTACGGTTTTAAAAACTATTAAGATGATTGTCTTTATTAGGATGTTTTGTGTATGTCATACATCTTATGAATTGTAAAGTAATACTTATAAGTAAGTGCACACTTACAAAATAACAATCATCATATTATTCAAAGAATTTCACAATTCGTAAATTTTTGAAATAAGTATTCTTAAAGTCCCACAAGATCATAACCTAGTTGATTTGTTCATGGAACCTATGCCTTATCACCAATTGCGATTGTTGTGAATAAGACATTAGTATTTAACCAGGATCATCATGCATTAATCTTATTTGGTATTTGGATAATGGAACTATAAGTAGTTGTATTATATAATGAATTCATATACGTGGTATGATTGTTTTTATTTATACATTTGTATTCTATATTTGCATGTTTATAATCCATGAATGACTTGTTGCATTCTAAAGCTATATCCATTGTCAGTTAACATATGGGAATATTGTTAAGATAAGGAAAATGTGAGTGTTTGGTTGTATTTTGGAGAATATGTAAAGATGATTATGCCAACTTCACATGTTATTCAATGAGGTTGAATATTCGATACCCCACCTGTGTTAATTATTTTATGGATCAGCGACATTAGGTGCATTACACATATGGTAAAAGTTTGTTTATCCTCAGACTTGAGTTGCAAGCAGGTTTTGCATGTATGGATGGCATTTCTTGATTTTAGTCTACCGCTATGCTGTCAAAAGGTAGTTATAAAGGCTATTGTCAGAAATGTTTTGAAATACATGACAGACACTTGTAGTCAAAATAGAATTTATTCATCCACGTGTTTGGGTGTTAGATACTTACTGGGCCCCTCGTTAGGTTGATCAGATGTTTGTGTGGCTGCGCTCAAAGTGTAGTTAAGATGATTCTTTTTACATTTGGTAATCTTGATCAATACAGAAGCAAGAAACAAAATCATTAAATAATGGAATGAGTTTTGATCCATATCCATATTTAACATTGTATCTGAAACAAAAGGATAGGACTAACTTGAACCATTGATGGCTGAGATGGTTACTAAAACCATACTCAGGTATTTCTAGGAGCATTGATGATGTTGCTAGACTATTCATCAATGTTAGTATGTTGTATTCTATGACTGACATTCGCAAGTAGGAGCTGTTGGTTTGTGCTCATGTCATACGAATATTTATACGGCTAGAAATACGTAAGCCTATGGGGTCACACACGTATACACTTAGATATCACTCTTTTAGTATGTATATAATAATATAAGTGTATATTTATTATATATGTATTTAATACTCGATTAGTATATATAATATTATAAGTGTATATTTATTATATATATTAATATTTCAACGATAGAATACTAACGGTCGTTAATTAGTTTGTTTACGAATAATTAACGATAAGGCTGTTTAATTAATGGGTAATTAAAAGTAATTATCCATAAATAATCAAAAAGTCAACACCAAGGGTGTTGTGGAGATGGTTTGACTGGCCTATAGCCCAAAGGGGTGATTGGGTTGGGTTTTGAGTTAACTTTTTCCATAAGCTAAGTATTTTAGGAATACCCTAATTCTCTTAGCATAAATAGGAGATCACCTAGCTCATAAATCTCATCCCTTATCCTTCTCTTCCTCTAGTGGTAGACACATAAAAAACACCCTCTTGGGGAAAGGTTATTGAGTTCGACTACTTGTAGTATTTTTTATTAGTTGGTTCGTAGAACTAGCATTCGGGTGATATTGGTTAACGTGTAGTGTGGATACACGTAGAGGTTACTTATTTTAGTAACTTGGAGGGGTTTTGGTTCTCATGTATTACACACATGCGTGTACTAGAAGAAGTCTTGTGTTCTTCACTAGCTTGGTTGCTAGAGGTATGTTTTTCTGTTTATGTTTTATGTTAATTATAGTTGCTATATATGTTTTATTTCCGCTGCATAGCTCGTAGAATATTAGTGTAATATTAGGGTTTTATAGATAATCATTTCCAACAGTGGCATCATGAGCTAAATCATATAGCTTTATAATTACATAAAAAATGGTAAAAATACCTCAAATATGCATATTTTATGATATTTTCTTGCTTTTTATGTGCAATCTCATAGAATATTAGTGTAATATTAGGGTGATGTTTTAAATGGTGGAGGAGTTTCATCGAATGTCACATTGAGTGATTCTTTGATTTTCATGGTGTGTTTATTTAGGATGATATAGGCTTTGCTATTTTGGGAGTATCATAGGAAAACACATTCGTATGACTTTGGGTCAAACTTGATGAGGTAATCTTTGGTGTTTAGGATAAAGCATTTCCTACCTCTCAAGAGTTCATATGGTGTTTTTCCTAAGATGGCTCTAATTAGGATTTGGTTAAGGATGTAGGTTGAAGTATCTACGACATTACACCAAAACTTTTGTGGTAACAATTGTTCATTCAACATTGTTCTACTCATTTCTTGTAGAGTCCTATTTCTCATTTCTACCACACCATTTGATTGTGGAGTGCGTGGAGCCGAGAAGTTATGTGTAATACCGTTGGCATTACAAAACTCTCCAAATTTCACTTCATTATCAAATTCCTTACCATGGTCCGTCTTAATTAACACTATAGAACAACCTAGTTGGTTTTGTACTTTCTAACTAAAGATTTCAAATTGCTCGAAAGACTTAGTTTTGGTTTTGAGAAATCTTGTCCATGTATACCTAGAATAGTCGTCTACTATTACTAAGGTGTAGAGGTTTCCTTCGTAACTCCGTACAGCGGATGGACCAAAAAGATCCATGTGAAGGAGTTCTAAGCATCTAGTCGTTGAGACTATATTCTTTGATTTATGGCTAGCGTGAGCTTGTTTTCCAATTTTGCAAGCATCACAAAAATGTTAAACAAACTTAAGCTTAGGTAAATTCCTAACTAGTTCCTTAGATGCCAACGATTGAATTAGACGCATATTTGCGTGACCTAATCTCCTATGCCATAAAGTGGAGTTTTCTATAATCGTTGTAAGACAAATTTTGTCTTTCGGCTTCTTTCCTAATTTCATCACAATACAAGTCACTTTTCCTAATACCTCTACCTATGAGTTTTTCATACTTAGTGATTTCACTATCATGTTCAGAGAATATTACTTTACACTTATTATCACATATTTGACCTACACTTAGCAAGTTAAATCTTAAATTATCTACATGCTCTACATTATCTTTATTAAGAGATTCATTAGAGTACATTTGCCAATGATGTTTCTGCGAAGATTACTACAAAAATCGACATTAACTCTATTGTATGCCTTGTAAGTTGAGAAGAGCTTTCGATTTCCTATCATGTGTTTGGAGCATCTGTTATCTTTTATCCATTTGTGGGGCTCCAAATTGATCCCAATGCATATCTAATTATATAACACAATAACTCAAACATTTGGTCCCCAATATCTCATGGGTCCAAAGTTGTTAGCACTAAACATCCCTTGCATTTGTTGTATTTGGTTGGGATGTGAGAATGAAGGACACATTCCCCATTGCATGTAACTTTGAGGTTGGAAGTTATTACAAGTTACGGGAAAGCCATTTGGACGATTTTGTCGTCCAAGATTTCTTTTTGGTTGCGGTGTTCTAGGTCGAGAATAAGAGTTATTAGTTCTCATAGGAGGTGGAGTTTTCGATCTAAAGTTTGGTTTGGAAAATCTAACTTCGGGTTTTAGAGAAGGTTTATAAATCCGTTTAACCTCATCATCACTAGAAACGAGAATTTTAACATTATTAACCATTATATGTTTTGGTCTAGGACCCAAAATGGATTTTTAAAAAGAAACATATTTTCCATTTTTTGACGAACAGACCGGTGGTCCCTGATTTGCTTTGGGGGCCGCCATCAGCAATTAGGGGACCACCACCAGAGGACGTTTCTTTTTTAGATTTCACAAATTCTATTTTCTTAGTCTCGCTTGTTGATGCTTCAAATGAGTTAAACCCTATAGCTGATTTATCTTCGGATGGTTTTTGAATATGAAGCATTTCATTTAGAGAGCGTGTATTGTTTTGAAATTGAGTTAGCTCTAGAGCTTCCTCTTTGAGTTTTTCGTTATGAATACTAAGTGTTTGACAAGTTGTACATTCGAGATCAACTTCCTTGTTTCTCTTGAGTTTATACAACTTTTCGTTTAACTCACTAATTTTATTTTCTAGACTATTCCTAATAGCTTTATATGTTTATTCTTAGCGATTATTTTAGACTCATTTTACACAACCTATTATATTCACTATCTAAGATAATATCATCTATTGACGAGTTCTCATCACTAAAGTAAGAGGATTCAGAATGTACCTTACTAGATGTATGAGCCATGAGACAAGTTTCGTCTTTAGCCTTTTCATCATCTACCTTACCGCTATCACTTCAAGAACCTCTGACGAAAGCCTTTTGGTTCTTGTCTCTAGGTGGTTTTGGACATTCTCCAATAAGATGATTCAGGTCTTCGCATCTAAAACATTTCCTATCACTTTTGCCATTCTTGTCGTCTCGGCTTCTTGGAATGTCTTTTTGTCATTCCATGGTTGTCTCACGAACCTACCTCTTCTCTTGAAGAACTTCTTGAAGTCTCTAACCGCCATGGCGTACTCTTCGTGTTCACTTTCGGAAGTCGAGCTTTCTTCATCACTAGATTCTTTTTTAGCCTTTAAAGCAAGGGATTTCATTTCTCCTTTAGCTTTGACTATTTAGGAATCTTTCTTGATGATCATCTCGTGAACTTTGAGGTTCCCGATGAGTTCATCAAGTGACAGTGATGTCAAGTCTTTCGACTCTTCGATCACCGTGACATTTTCTCTCCATTTAGGATGTAGAGTCTTAAGAAACTTTCTAACATAGTTCTTGATAGAGTAACCTTCATCAAGAGTGTTTAGACTAGTAATAATAGTATTAAATCTAGCAAAAGCATTATCTATAGATTCGTCTTCAGAAATGACGAATTGTTCATATTGTTGTACCAAAAGGTCAATCTTGTTATCTTTGACTTGACTATTACCTTGATGGGTGATTAACAAGGTTTTCCAAATTTCTTTTGCCATATTACACATGAAAATTCTTTCATATTATTTTCTAGGCAAAGCGTTGTAGATAACCATTTTAGCTTCGTTATTTTTCACAAGTCTCTTTTTGAGATCATCGTTTTGTTTTTCAAAAGGGACAACCTCATCTAATTTGGTTTTCAGGTTGTTTTGAATAGGTAGAAAATCACCCTCAGTAATAACATGCCAAAGATCAAGATATTTTGATTTCACATATGTTTCGAATTTATTTTTTCCAATAAATAAAACTATCACTTTTGAAATGTGATGGTCTTTGCATAGATTTCCTTTCTAGATATTTGTCGGAATCTATAGATCGATCCAAGCTTTAAAATACAATATATTTTAAAAATCTTGAGTAACCTGGCTCTGATACAAGTTATGGAAACTAGAAGGGTGGGGGGGTTGAATAGTTTACCGGTTAATTAGCGTTTTAAAACTTTGCTTGTAAAAATACTAGATTTGAGTATATGCTAGATCAACCAACGATATGAATAACCAATATATCTTACTACTTGCAATTCAATCATAATATAAACTATAAATATGAAGTATAAATAAAAGATAAGAGATAGAACAATCAAACCACAACACCGAGATTTATAATGGGTTGTCTACGAAGCTCTTCTTCACCCTAATCCACTCCCCGAGTATCCGACTCGATATTTCACTATGTCAACAAGCTCCTTTTATACGGAGAAAACCGTTTACACGTCGCTTATCTTGTTTTCTGACACTAAGCTAAATGTCGAATTATAATCTTAGCTAGAACCAATCTACCACTTCAATAATGTATTTTAAGAACTAAAATACTAACCGACACACAATTAACACTTCTGGATTTATACACTATCCGAATTTATACAATCACACAAGATCAAAAAAATAGAGGTTTGGATCTAGAAGAATATAGAATAAAATAACTAATTTATAACACTTTATTTCTTGGCGAATACGAGTGTTCTTCTCTTACACTTGATAGAGGAAAGAAGAAGAAGAGATTTGATTACTTGAAACAAGATTAAACTTAGTTACTGATCAAGAATTTTAGAGAGAGAAAGAAGATTTTAGTGAGAGAAAGGAAACTAAAAAATCTGTGCAAAGAGGTTTGCCAACTGCTAGAGAACAATGCAGTATTTATAGGCAAGGAGGAATAACGTCTCCTGTGGGCGGTCCCAGATATATCTGAGGGTCGTTCTGCCTATCAGGGGGGCCGCCTCTAGGTAGACGCTCCCTTTTTCGTCTTTTAGTGAGGAAGGTTAAATCTGGTATGGAGCCTTCTGTTTTAGGAGAAAACCATATTTGAATTTTTATAATCAAATAAAACATTTCTTTAATAAATAAAAATATTTTGTATATTTTTATTTTTGTAAAAATACTTTTGTAGAAATGTAATGTTTAAGAAAAATTATTTTTTTGATCACTAATGATGTTTAATGCTTTGTTTATACATACCTTAAGTGATTTATGTCGAAATGAAAGTTTACGATTAATAACATGTAAACATTTATTTTTATCGTAGACGTTTTTACATTTTGTCATCTTCAAAACGTAGAGAGGTCAAAAAATATAAATAACGTTTTTAGATATTATTTGTATTAACAACCTGTGTTGATGCACGGCGTTTGATCCGTACTTAAGAGGCACCTGGCACAACATAATTCCCAAAAAAATACCTACAGACATTTGAAACGAAAAAAACAAAGCGCTGAAAAGAAGACAATACCTCCACTGGTAACACGTGTTTCCAGAACAACAACCGTATCTAAAGGCTGAAAGCACTCCTCTCGTAAACAATTATCACACACCAAAACATTTGTAAAAACGTTACCAAACAAACAAAAACATTTACAAAATAAAAAAAGTGGATATCAATCGTACCTTGTTTGGCTCAGAATTGCGAGTGTGGCACACGGTATAAGGGTGTTCGACCCACTATGGCTGCAAATGCGACATCGTGCTGCCCTACCAAGATACGGGTTAATTTCACCCATCACGATCCAACCACCTATCGAAGTTTCAAAACAATAAATCCATAAACGCAACAGTATCTTCATCGCCTATAATAAGGTGAAAACTATCTACATTTAACAGAAAGCAGTACCGCGAGACCGGTGAGGAATTTTCTTTTTAATTATTGAAGTACACATTCTTCAAAGTACACATACGGTAATGCAAGGCAGCAACATCAAACCTAGTGACAGAAAATGCAACAAAAAACTGGCATAACACGCGTCATCAAAAAAAAGCATAAGCTAAAGTCCCTATATGCATAAGCCAATCGTGGTGTATATGCAGTGCACAACTGCAAATGTAATAAGTTGCCCCACAATGGCTGAAAATCCATTAATTGGCCTTAATAAGATTGTATATAAGCCTCAAAAAACCGTTTGGCTTGGGTTTGCGAGTGCAGCATGGGATAAAACAGTATCCAACCCGACATAGATGCAAGAATGACGTCGTGCTGCCCTGCCAAGATACATGTTGATTTTACCCACCACGATGCAGCAAACTATTGTAGTTATCTTCATCTCTTAGAATAAAGCTAAAATAACTTTATAAACATCATATGTGCTAAAATCTCATCATCATAGCCTAACATTTGCATTTTCTTTGTTCACTTTACTCTCACATTTAAAGTGATCATAGGCAAACAACGATCAACAACGTCACACACCATGAATGGTGGCAACAAAGAGATCACCGAAACAAAGGCAGTTAAGGATAAGGGGCAGATTTCAAGCACCATTCCATTTCAAACAATGAAAATATAAGCATAAGCAAACTGTGTTGTAAACGCGACCCATCGCTGCAAGCAAATCTAATCATTTGCCCCGCCATGGCTGCAAATATATTAATATGCCCTGCCATGGCTGCAAATCTATTAATTTGCCCCGCCCTGACTGTGTAACCACAATCATGGTGTAGCTACCTCACCAAGATACCACCATGATCAATAACAAATAAGTTGCCATATGATAAGTTGATAACCAAAGCAAGCATAATCAAATGCAACCAAGCGTGATCGAAACATCCCGGCTATGGCGGCAGACACGAAGTCGTGTTGTCCCGCTAAGATACAGGTCGATTTTACCCACCATGATGCAGCAAACTATTGTATTTATCTTCATTGCCTAGAATAAAGCTAAAATAACTTTATAAGCATCATATGTGATAAAATCTCATCATCATAGCCTAACATTTACATTTTCTTTGTTCACTTTAGTCACACATTCAAAGTAATCATAGGAAAACAACGATCAATAGCTTCACACACCATGAATAGCGGCAACAAAGAGATTGCCGAAACCAAGGCAGTTAAGGATAAGGGGCATATTTCAAGCACCTTTCCGTTTCAAACAATGAAAATATAAGCATAAGCAAACCATGTTGTAAACGCGACCCATGGCTGTAAATCTAATCATTTTCCTCGCCATGACTGCAAATGTATTAATTTGCCCCACCATGGCTGCAAATCTATTAATTTGCCTCGCCGTGACTGTGCAACCACATTCAGGGTGTAGCTGCCTCGCCAAGATACCACCATGATCAATAACAAATAAGTTGCCATATGTTAAGTTGATAACCAAAGCAAGCGTAATCAAATGCAACCAAGCATGATTGAAACATCCCCGCTATGGCTGCAAGCACGAAGACGTGTTGCCCCGCCAAGATACGGGTTGTTGGGATTAAAAGGCTTCTTAGTGCTGTTGAAGTTAATGCTGCTAGTTATGATTGTTACTACTGCTGGTTCAAGTTACAACTGCTGGTTGAAGTTACTATTGCTGCTCAAGATTAAAGAAAAAGTTCTAAGTCATTACTACTGCTAGTGTAATATTAGTACTGCTAGTACAAAATGTTACTACTACTAGAAGAGTTTATGCTGTTAGTACTGTTAGTCTGTTTTAGTATTCCTAAAGAGATATGTATAAGATATATTAGGAAGAGATATGTATGAGATATATTAGGAAAAGATATGTATGAGTAGAAAACGCGTTGTAAGCCCATTAGGGTTCCTTGGTGTATAAAAGGAGATCCCAGGGCATGTAGTGTAGATATCTCTCATTCATATACGTTTTTGATATATAGCTTCAAGGTTGTAAACCCTAGTACTACACAGAGTACTCGTATTATTGATAATAATAATATTGGAGCTTTTCAGTAATATAATTGTTCATACAGTTTACTGTTTCATTAATTTTCTTCTAAGTATTAAAGAGTAGATTCCGCATATTCTTTAGTATTCACAAAGTTTCTACTATAGTTGTTTTGGATCTATCCAAAGTAACTTAACCTTTACAAGCTAAAGAATCAATCTTAAGTTGGGATCAACAAGTGGTATCAGAGCTTGTGTTCTGAAACTTTGATCTAGAAGAAACTAACAAGAAGATCCCTTTACTCACAAGGAAGAGATGGACTAGTGATAAGTGTAGAATACACATATCTATTTATGCTTAAAAAGACCCAAATAAACCCAAAACGGATCAAAAATGGCAAAAATATGCTTGTTTCAAGTACCAGAATATGCTCTATGAGATGTCATAGAGAATGGAAACTCATTCAAACCAGCAGCTCAAACAACAACAAATGCTGATGGTACTTAAACTTCACTAATACCAGGTCCTGTAACTACTAAAGAAAAGATTCAAAAGAAGAATGATGTGAAGGCAAGAAGTATGTTACTGATGACACTTCCTAATGAACATCTAATGACATTTAATCAGTACAAGGATGCTAAGACTTTGTTTGCTAGTATACAAACAAGATTTGGTGGTAATAAAGCTACAAAGAAGACACAGAAGACTCTTATGAAGCAAATGTATGAGAACTTTAGTGCTCCAAGCACAGAGTCTCTTGACTCTATTTTTAACAGGCTTCAGAAGATTGTAAGTTAGGCTGCTTATACTTGGTGAAAATATTTTCACAAAGATCTCAATTTAAAATTTTAAGAAGTCATGGCCTTCTAAGTGGAATACTCATGTTGTGGTCTGGAGGAATAAACTTGTTCTAGACACAATGAGCTTTGATGATCTCTATAATAATTTCAAGATTGTTGAACAAGAGGTTAAAAGAACTGCAAGCTCAAGCTCAATCTTAAGTTCTCAAAATAAGGCTTTTGTGTCATCCCCTAGCAGTACTAATGAAGTTAATACTGCTTATGAGTTTAGTTACGTGCTAACTCTCAAGTTAGCCCATCGTATACACTCATGTTAGCACGTAGATGCAGTACTTCAAGTAAGTACTGCTAACGTAGTAATGCCTTAGTTTATGATTTTTGGCCATCAAACCAAATGGGCTGTCTCGAACTTTTACATAGGACCTCGAACAAATCCATGAAGATACTTAGAAGGATGATTTTGAAGGGCAGTTAGCATTGCTAGAGCATGAGGACCAGAAGGATTTCTAAAAAACTGGTAAAATATCACATATCAATGGGAAGTGAACATAGCAGGATATGACAAGTCCAAGGTGGAGTGTTTCAACTGCCATAAGATGGGACACTTTGCAAAGGATTGCAGAAGACCTAAGAACCAAGATAGCAGGAACAAGAATCAAGACAGCTCTAAAAGGACTGTAAATGTGGAAGAAACTTCTTTCAAAGCCATGATGGCTATTGATAGAGCTGGTTTTGACTGGAGCTATATGGCAGATGATGAAGTCCCTACAAACATGGCTCTTATGGATTTTTTTCAGACTCTAAGGTACATAATAACCAAACTTGTTCAAAAACTTGTCTAAAAAGTTTAAAACTCTTAAATTTCAACTTGATGATTTAAGAATAGAGTCTAACAAATCTGAGTTCAATTTAGCTACTTACAAAAGAGGGTTAGCATCTATAGAAGAGCAACTTGTCTTTTACAAAAAGAATGAGGTTACTTTTTATGAGCAACTTCTTGTTCTTAAAAGAGATATCTCATATAAAGACTTAGAAATTAGTATGCTTAAAAGTGAGTTAGAAAAGCTTAAGCAAGAAAAAGAAAGCAATCAACTTAAAATTGAAAATTTTGATAATGCTTCTAAGAGTCTAAACTAAATTAATAGGGGAAGTCCAATAACTGAAAAAGTATAAAGGGTGTGGAGGTTTTGTAAGCTATAATGTTGTTCCTCACCTCCCCATAGCAGGTTATGTTTCAGCACCCTTACGAAACATCTTGATTTTGTCCCTACTCTGTCTAGAGGAGTTCCAACGCCTAAGTATGAAGAGTTATGGAACTAAGACTAGTATAATTGTTAATTAAGATATTTTCTAATGAGTGTTAGGGAATCACCCTGATGCCCATATAGTTAAGGATTTGTTCAGATATAAAGTTAAAGAAAAAACTATTTTTCCTACTATTGCCAAGATAGAATTTGTTAAAAAACTAAGAACAAACCACAAGAAAAACCAGTTTGAAACCATTGTTAAGTATGGTCTAAAAAGGTACATGGTCACAAAGTCCTAGATGTAAAACAAAGAAACTAGAAACAATCAGAAGTCCTAACATCTATGAAGGTGACTTGTGATGAACAATAAAGCTTGTTTTGTTTGAAGAATTTTAAACTATGTGCAGGCTAACTGCAATTACCATTAAAAGGAAAGGATGGTATCTGGGAATAATTATACAATGGTGAATTACAATTATTCTAATAAAAAGCTCACCCCAGTGCTCATAGGAACATAGTTCCAAGAGCAGTTTTAATGAAAACTGGCATAAGACCACTTAAATTACTGTTAGGCCGTTAATAATGCTCATACCCAAAACTACAGTTTAAGTGTTAGACCCAATGACACATTTTTTTTAAATTAGCAAAATCGACTATACAGAGGCCTTTTCAAATAAGAACACATTAACTAATAAAAATTTTTAGCCAAAAAGGTAATAACTGCAAGGAAAATTTTATAACTGCTAGGTTAAAAGCAGTTAATACTGCTAGGCTAAATTTTGCAGTTGTTAATGTTGTTAGGGCAAAATCCGGTTAATGTAGTTAAGAGCCTCGGCTCGTTTGGGTTTAGGAGACCTACCAAACCTTAATAGTGCAATCAATTAACTTTAAGAGGCATAGATTATGTTGATGCACGAGGCAGAATCCCAAGTCATGATGGCTTGGGTCCCTAAAGGGTAGAACTAATTTCCATCTTTTTTATTCTGCAGGGTCCCATCCCACAAAAAGAAGATCAACCTATGTTGATAGTATGGATGCTCAAGAGGCACATACAGGGAACATGTCCTATCTCTCATACTATAGAGGATGTTGAATGGAGGATATGTAACCTTTGGGAGGAGCCAAGGAGAGCAAATTACTGGTTAAGAATCTAATAACACTTGTAAGCTTGATTTAGCGGATGTGTACGTTGTCAAAGAGTTACAGTTAACCTTTTTTAAGCGTTTCAAAGATGTAGACATTCTTTTTACTTACACTTGGATGTTATTGTTATGGGTTCTCCCTGACTTTTAATTAGCTATAGAGTCAGGTTTTACTAAAAGTTATCCTAGAAATGAAACAATATGTAAAGTGTGTTTGATAAGAAGAATATTTATTCCATAAAGAGAGTTTAACTTATCTTGTTGCAAAGCCACACTTGATGAATCCAATGGCTATGCGCATAGGAGGCTGATAATAGCATTTAAATTTTAAAAACTATTAATAACGTTGTTAATGGAAAATCTTGATGAGATGTTTACGCCTATTAAACATTTTGAAAAAGACTAAACTTGTGTTGCTTGCCTTAAGGGAAAGCAACACAAATCCTCTTGTAAGTTCAAGATTCAGAACTCTATTACTCACCCTTTATTCATGTTACATATGGACTTATTTGGTCTAACTTTTGTGAGAGCAAGTTTATGAATAAAAAATATTGTCTAGTTTTATTGATGATATATAGCGAGATTTACTTTTGGTTTTCTTTTTAGGCAACTAGGATCTAGACTAGTGGCTTCTTAAGAGCTTTATAACTTAGATAGAAAATCTAGTTGATAAGAAAGTAAAGAAATTAATGTAACAAAGTGGAACAGAGTTCAAGAAAAGAGTTATGAGTGAGATTTGTGAAAAGAAAGGCATAAGAAATGGAATTTAGAATAGCATAACTCCTTAGCAAAAAGGTAATCAGAGAGGAAAAATAGGACACAAATTGAGTGCTGCGAAGAACCGAAGTTAGCTGGACTCTAAAATACCTGACTTACATTTGGGCTAAAGATTAATACTATTTGCTATGTGCAAAGAATTAGGGTATTAGTAGTTAAGTCCTCATAACAAGAACCCCTTATGAACTTTTAGATGTAGATACAAACCTGCTCTAAGCTTCATGTGACTATTTGGGTGTCATGTTACCATTATTAATACCTTATATTATTTAGGCAAGTTTGATGGAAAAGGATTCTTTGTTGGATACTCATTGAATAGTAAGGTTTTTAGGGTATACAACATTAGAACTAGGAAAGTAAAAGAAAAATTACATATTATGTTCTTGGAGGATAAGCCTATTATTGCAAGTGATGGACCAAAGTGGCTGTTTGATATTAATTCTCACAAAATCAATGAATTATGTCCAGTTGTTGCAGGTACAAACTCTCAATGATTTATGTAGGTATAGAAGAAAGAATTTGTGTAGGTCCATTCTACAAGGAGACCAGGATCTAGCCAAGACTACAACTTTAATGTCCACTACTGTGAAATTTGGTTACTATTTGTTTCTTGGAAAGATGGTTCACTATTTGATTTTTCTTCAAAGAATGCTAGTAATGATGATCCACAACCTTTTAGTGATGCTGGAAAGAAGGATGATGAAGGTGTAAATAAATAAAGTGGATTTAATGATCAAGAGAGACCTAAAAATAGTACTTAAGATGTTAATATTGGTGGGCCAAGTATTAATACTATTAGTCCAACAATTACTACTGCTCCACTTGAAGCCACACATGCTGATTTCTCTAGTGATGAAACAGAAGTAGATATGAGCAACATTACTACCACATATCCAGTTCCTTCTACTCCAAATACAAGAATCCATAAAGATCATTCACTTGATCATGTGATTGGTGATGTACAGTTTGGTGTACAAATAAGGAGAATGACAAAGACTACAAATGAACAAGGGTTTATTAGTGATGTTTATAAAGGGAAAACTCATGAAGACCTTCATACTTGTTTGTTTGCTTGTTTTTTTATCACAAGTAGAACCCAAGAAGGTGATTCAAGCTTTGACAGATCCAAGCTGGATAGAAGCAATGTAGGATAAGCTTCTACAGTTTAAATTGAAGAAGGTTTGGACTTTGGTTGATTTACCATATGGCAAGAGGGCCATTGGAACAAAATGGGTCTACAGGAACAAGAAAGATGAGAGAGGTATTATTGTTAGAAACTAAGTATCCAATAATTGACTTGGAGATTTACATTGAAGGTACTAGAAAGTACTGGAAGATCATCAGAGTTGGAAATCATATTGAGGTACATCAATTATTTAATGATATGCTGAAAGCATTTGACAGGGATGACTTAGTGATGTTGTGGAGTCGGGTTAAAGAGAAGTTCAATTCAATAGAACCAACAGATGACAAAGAAAGAGAGATATGGGTTGAGTTGAAGAGATTATTTGAACCAGATACGGATGATGAGTTATGGAAGCTTCAAAAGCATATTCATGATTTAACTTGGAAGCTATATGATTCATGTGGAGTGCATCATGTGTGTATAGAGAAGGGAATAGACATCTATATGCTAGTAGAGAAGGAGTATCCATTATCAAGAGGAACTCTTACATTGATGATGGTAGCAAAGCTCTTGGTGGATCAAGATAATGAGATATCCAGAGAACTTCTTAGAAGATATTCATGCAGGTTGAAAGACCAAGAAGATGCAGTGTTTGGAAGAATCTTCTCAGATTTACAAGGTCATGGCTTAAGAAGTAGAGAAGTGTTTGAATGCATCCTCATGATGAAAATAAAGCTTGTAATCAAGAAACTTGAAGATTTAGAAGGTGACCATCAAGTTTAGGGGAGGATTGTTGGGATTAAAAGGCTTCTTAGTGATGTTGAAGTTAATGCTGCTAGTTATGATTGTTACTGCTGCTGGTTCAAGTTACAACTACTAGTTGGAGTTACTACTGTTGCTCAAGATTGAAGAAAAAGTTCTAAGTCATTACTACTGCTAGTGTAATATTAGTACTGTCAGTACAAAATGTTACTACTGCTAGAAGAGTTTATGTTGTTAGTACTGTTAGTCTGTTTTAGTACTGCTAAAGATATGTATGAGATATATTAGGAAGAGATATGTATGAGATATATTAAGAAAAGATATGTATGAGTAGAAAACGTGTTGTAAGCCCGTTAGGGTTCCTTGGTGTATAAAAGGAGACCATAGGGCATGTAGTTTAGATATATCTCATTCATATACGTTTTTGATATATAGCTTCAAGGTTGTAAACCCTAGTACTACATAGAGTACTCGTATTATTGATAATAATATTAGAGCTTTTGAGTAATATCATTGTTCATATAATTTACTATTTTATTAATATTCTTCTAAGTATTAAAGAGTAGATTCCGCATACTCTTTAGTATTCATAAAGTTTCTACCATAGTTGTTTTGGATTTATCCAGAGTAACTTAACCTTTACAAGCTAAGGAATCGATCTTAAGTTGGGATCAACAAGTGGTATCAGAGCTTGTGTTCTGAAACTTTGATCTAGAAGAAACCTACAAGAAGAACTCTTTACCCACAAGGAAGAGATGGATCTATAAACTGCACAAACCACTACTACTGCAAAGTTGCCCATTCTCAAACACGGTGAATATGATATGTGGAGGCTAAGGATTGAGTAATACTTTCAAGTACAAGACTATGCTCTATGGGATGTCATGGAGAATGGAAACTCATTCAAACCAGTAGCTCAAACAACAACAAATGCTGATGGTACCTCAACTTCACTAATACCAGGTCCTGTAACTACTGAAGAAAAGGCTTAAAAGAAGAATGATGTGAAGGCAAGAAGTATGTTACCGATGGCACTTCCTAATGAACATCTAATGATATTTAATCATTACAAGGATGCTAAGACTTTGTTTGTTGCTATACAAACAAGATTTGGTGGTAATGATGCCACAAAGACGACTTAGAAGACTCTTCTGAAGCAAATGTATGAGAACTTTAGTGCTCCAAGCACAGAGTCTCTTGACTCTATTTTTAATAGGCTTTAGAAGATTGTAAGTCAGTTGGATATCTTGGGTGAAAATATTTCACAAGAAGATCTCAATTTGAAAATTTTAAGAAGTCTGCCTTCTAAGTGGAATACTCATGTTGTGGTCTAGAGAAATAAACCTGATCTAGACACAATGAGCTTTGATGATCTCTACAACAATTTCAAGATTGTTGAACAAGAGGTTAAAGGAACTGCAAGCTCAAGCTCAAGCTTAAATTCTCAGAATATGGCTTTTGTGTCATCCCCTAGCAGTACTAATGAAGTTAATACTACTTATGGAGTTAGTACTGTTAACACTCAAGTTATCCCTGCTAGCACATAAGTTAGCACTGCTAGTACTCAAGTTAATACTGCTAACTTAAGTGATGACGTTGTTTATGAATTTTTGGCTAGTCAACCAAATGGGTCTCAACTTGTATATGAGGACCTTGAACAAATCCATGAAGATGACATAGAAGAGATAGATTTGAAGTGGCAGTTAGCATTGCTGAGCATGAAGACAAGAAGGTTTTTCCAGAAAACTGGTAGAAAAAACACTATCAATGGAATTGACACAACTAGATATGACAAATCCAAGGTGGAGTGTTTCAATTGTCACATGATGGGACACTTTGCAAGGGAATGCAGAGGACCAAGGCACCAAGATAAAAGAAATAGGAATCAAGATAGCTCTAGAAGGACTATAAATGTGGAAGATACTTCTTCCAAAGCCATGGTGGCTATTGATGGAGCTTGTTTTGATTGGAGCTATTTCGCAGATGATGAAATTCCTACAAACATGGTTCTTATGGTTTTTTCAGACTCTGAGGTACATAATGAGAAAACTTGTTCAAAAACTTGTCTAAAAAGCTTTGAAACTCTTAAAACTCAACTTGATGAGTTCAGAATAGAGTTTAACAAATTTGAGTTCAATTTAGCTACTTATAAAAGAAGGTTAGCATCTGTAGAAGAGCAACTTGTCTTTTACAAAAAGAATGAGGTTATTTTTTTGAGCAACTTGTTGTTCTTAAAAGAGATATCTCATATAAAGATTCAGAACTTAGCATGCTTAAAAGTGAGTTAGAAAAGCTTAAGCAAGAAAAAGAAAGCAATCAACTTAAAATTAAAAAATTTGATAATGCTTCTAAGAGTCTAGAAAAATTAATAAGAAGTTAGATACCTGATAAAAGTAGAAAGGGTCTGGGGTTTGTAATCTATAATGATGTTCCACCTCCTCTTACAGGGTTATTTTCACCCCCAAACCTTGATTTGTCCAACTCTGGTCTAGAAGAATTCTAACAGTCTGAGTTTGAAGGCTATGGACCTAAGACTAGTAAGAATGTTCGTGAAGATACTTCTAATGAGGTTAGGGAATCTCTTGATGCCCCAATGGTTAAGAAGTTGGTGTTAGATGATAAATTAGAGAATAAAACTATTTTTCCTACTATTGTTAAGATAGAATTTGTTAGACCTAAACAACAAGAAAAACCAGTTAGGAAACCAGTTAAGTATGCTGAAATGTACAGGTCACAAAGACCTAGGGGAAATCAAAGAAACTAGAATAATCAGAAGTCCCAACAGCTAGGAAGTAACTTTGTGATATATAATAAAGCTTGTTTTGTCTGTGGAAGTTTTGACCATGTGCCGGCACACTGCAATTACCATCAAAGGAAAAGGGTGGAATCTAGGAAAAATTATAAAAGGGTATATTACAATTATTCTACTAAAAAGTCTCACCCTAATACTCACATGAACATGGTTTCAAGAGCAGTTTTAACAAAATCTGGTTGTATGTGCTTAAATACACATACCTTTTACCTAATAAAACGAGCTAAAAAGACCAATAATGACCAAAAACAGATAAAAAATGCATTGTATATGTGTAATTTGTGATTTGTGTCTTGCAGGTACGGATATTAAATAAAAGGACAAAAACAGAGGCAAAGCAAACGAAACCAAGCACGGGAATAGAAAGAGCGCGGAAAACCGAAGCCGAAGGCGTATACATCCTTAATGGGCCAACGCGTACCCATTTTATTAGGCCGGGTCAGCCCATTAACATTGTATCTTTACTAATATAAGCCTTAAACTAAAAGCCCAAAATCCTAAATAACAAATCCAATCCAATGTCTAAATCCATTTCTAGTCCTAAATATGTCAAGCCTAAAAATATGAAGTCAAAGCCCAATCCACCATAACCTAATCCAGACAAACGAATAGCACCACTCAGTCAAAATTCACTGTAGATCATCCCTTTTCCCCCTATTTTTACACACACATTTACACAGGGTAAATCACTCTTCCACACACATGCAATCAACGTCACCTTCTAGAAGACCACATAAGGAATGCATGACTCCTAACTTGTCAGTCCACGCTGGCAATCCTAGAGCATATCATTGGCTACAAGGACGTGGCACTCAATTCAAAGGCTAAGAATGATTGGATGATGAGGCGGTTAGGATGAAGGGCCAAGATCATTCGCTTAGAGAGCACTCCTCAAGCCTCTCATATTAATACTGCCCGTATATGTTTGTGCTGCCTTCATCATCTGAGAAAGTTTTTAATACTTCCTTTGACGTCCGAGAAATGAAGTTTATACTGCTAGTATTATTCGATATCGGACAAGGCATATTTTGGTTCTTGGATGGTTTTAAATGTTCTTAAAGTTTAAATGGCTCATTTTTGGATTTCTTTGCTACAATTGATTACGAAGAAGGTTATTTATCACTTATTTGACGGTGAAGTAGAATTATTTGGGTTTGTGTTTATCATACTTTTAGCAGAGGTACCTTGATCGTGCTGTACAACGTTTGTACGAAGACTTGGACAAATCTAGCAAAGGTGTTTGATCTAAGCTTATGATGCTTAATGAACAATATTGCTATTACTTTTGTTATGTGTCTCATTAAGAAGAGATCAATTGTCACGAGATTGCGATCACCTTATACATTGGTTTTGGGTATACGTTCAAGTCACGTGGATAGTACAAGATATAAGACATAAGTTTGGGTTGCATTCAAACTAGTAGCTCAAACAACAACAAATGCTGATGGTACCTCAACTACACTAATACCAGGTCCTGTAACTACTAAAGAAAAGGTTCAAAAAAAAGAATGATGTGAAGGCAAGAAGTTTGTTACTGATGGCACTTCCTAATGAACATCTAATGACATTTAATCTGTACAAAGATGCTAAGACCTTGTTTCCTGCTATACAAACAAGATTTGGTGGTAATGAAGCCACAAAGAAGACTCTTCTAAAGCAAATGTATGAGAACTTTAGTGCTCCAAGCATAGAGTCTCTTGACTCTATTTTTAACAGACTTTAGAAGATTGTAAGTCAGCTGGCTATCCTGGGTGAAAATATTTCACAAGAAGATCTCAATTTGAATTTTTTGAGAAGTCTGTCTTCTGAGTGGAATACTCATGTTGTGGTCTGGAGGAATAAACCTGATCTAGACACAATGAGCTTTGATGATCTCTACATAAATTTCAAGATTGTTGAACAAGAGGTTAAAGGAACTGCAAGCTCAAGTTCTCAGAATATGGATTTTGTGTCATCCCCTAGTAGTACTAATGAAGTTAATACTGCTTATGAAGTTAGTACTGCTAACACTCAAGTTAGCCCTGCTAGCACTCAAGTTAGCACTGCAAGTACTCAAGTTAGTACTGCTAACTTAAGTGATGACACTGTTTATGCATTTTTGGCCAGTCAACCAAACTGGTCTCAACTTGTATATGAGGACCTTGAACAAATCCATGAAGATGACATAGAAGAGATGGATTTGAAGTGGCAGTTAGCATTGCTGAGCATGAGGACAAGAAGGTTTTTCCAGAAAACTGGTAGAAAGATCACTATCAATGTGAGTGACATAGCTGGATATGACAAGTCCAAGGTGGAGTGTTTCAACTGCCACAAGATGGGATACTTTGCAAGGGAATGCAGAGGACCTAGGAACCAAGATAGCAGAAACAAGAATCAAGACAGCTTTAGAAGGACTATAAATGTGGAAGAAACTTCTTCTAAAACCATGGTGGCTATTGATGGAGCTGGTTTTGACTAGAGCTATATGGCTGATGATGAAGTCTCTACAAACATAGATCTTATGGCTTTTTCAGACTCAGAGGTACATAATAACAAAACTTGTTCAAAAACTTGTCTAAAAAGCTTTGAAACTCTTAAAACTTTGATGATTTAAGAATAGAGTTTAACAAATCTGAGTTCAATTTAGCTACTTATAAAAGAGGGTTAGCATATGTAGAAGAGCAACTTTTCTTTTACAAAAAGAATGATGTTATTTTTTGTGAGCAACTTGTTGTTCTTAAAAGAGATATCTCATATAAAGACTCAGAACTTAGTATGCTTAAAAGTGAGTTAGAAAAGCTTAAACAAGAAAAAAAAAGCAATCAACTTAAAATTGAAAAATTTGATAATGCTTTTAAGAGCCTAGACAAATTAGTAAGGAGTCAGATAACTGATAAAAGTAGAAAGGGTGTGGGGTTTGTAAGCTATAATGCTGTTCCACCTCCCCCCTACAGGGTTATTTTCACCCCCAAAGTTTGATTTGTCCAACTCTGGTCTAGAGGGATTCCAACAGCCTAAGTTTGAAGGCTATGGACCTAAGACTAGTAAGAGTGTTAGTGAAGATATTTCTAATAAGGTTAGATAGTCTCTTGATGCCCCATTAGTTAAGGAGTTATTGTCAGATGATAAGTTAGAGAAGAAAACTGTTTTTCCTACTGTAGCTAAGATAGA
>BQNB010002806.1:0-15761 GCA_026074375.1 Tanacetum coccineum
TAGTGAGATCGCATTCGTGTGATTAGAATTTGTTAAATGATAAGAGGCACTAGGATAAACCTACGCTTTAAAACATGCATGTGTTATTATGGTCACCTCGATCATATAACTACCCCCACACCCTTGCTATGCACTCATTTTTAGTGCAAGATACCCCTAGTACACCCCTCCGAGCCTATCCTTTTTAAGGTTCTCGTAATTTCCATCGGATTCCAGATTATTAATGAAGAACATTGTTTACACCCTTACCAAAATGTTACACCCAAATCACCATAGCATTCCTTGTATGTACTCATTTTTAATACATTATTGTTATCACATTTGTAAACCTAGTTAATTAATTGCTTGAGTACGTGGTTGCTAAGTCGAGTCTTTTATTAGTGTATATAGTTTTGGGACGATTGAGATTTATGGTAGTTTTTATTTTTATGGAGAAACGGGGGAAGAAGCCAATTAATACCCCCATACGTGCTTAATACACTCCATGTTATTTTGATCCTTTCAATTCTGGTCATTAGTTAGTTTATGTTTATGAGTTTTAAAAACTCAAGTGTAGGGGTGCGTTATAAACCCCAAATCATGTATTATTATGTTTCAGCAGATGGTAGGGCAAAAGTGTACGAAAAAAATATATATAAAAGAAAGAAAAAGAAAGAAAAATCAAAAAAATAGAAAAAGAAAAAAAATGTACGGCCTGCCATCTTGCTTATGTTTATGTCAAGATAGTGTCAGAAAAGAAAAAGAAAGAGTTTGATGTAGAGTTTGTATATCTTAATCCGAGTGTGGTCGAGTCTTGGCTTAGCAACGCCTTTACATGTATTCATGTACTTAATTAACTCACCACCATCCACATCCACCCTAAATTCACCCAAATATATCCCATCCGTTTCCGTTTCCGTTTAACTTACACCCATACATCACAACCCTTTAAAGACCTCTTTGATAGTAATTCCTAGGTGCTTACGCCACAACGGTGGAGGTTTGATCCTTTATCAAGCTTATCGTAATTTATATGCTATGACCGGTAATGAGTGTTAATTTTCCGTTTCTCATATTGCTATAATTCATTATACACCTGAGAGAAAGAGAGAATCCAAACACTTATTGTGAGGTGCTAGTATATAATTTCTGTGCTTTTAATTACGAGGTCTAAGTGGTTGTGTCATAAATTATCTTTGAAAAGTAAGTTAAATGCCCCTAATATTGCTATTGTCTAGGTAGAAAAGCCTATTTGCTTGAGGACAAGCAAATCCTAAGTGTAGGGGTATTTAATGAGGTGTCATTTTATACACTTTTTAGGGTTCATTTAACCCTATAAATCATGCAAATATCCACAAAATATGTGCTTAATCGTTTCTTTTTTTTGTTTTCAGCACTTGGATAACATTTGGAGGAAATACACGTGACCGGGTTCATTTGGAGAAGAAACGGACAAGATTACAACTCTACACCAAAGTCGATGAAGAAATTACTCACAATGGCTAGAGACGGCGTCAGAAATACTGGCGACACCGCCAGGATAACAAAGCGACAACGTCAAGATATTTGAGACGGTGTCAGAATGTAACTAACTTAAAGAAGCCCTAGAAGATTATGCGAAGCGACGACGTCAGGATTCTTGTGAAGCCGTCGTGGCCTAATTTCTATATATACAGACTCGTTTTTAGGGTTTTAGTGTGGAACTTTTGGGATACGAACTTTATACTTAGGGTTCAAGTTTAGCAGCTGTTAGGGTTGTTTTAGGGTTTAAAAACCCTATTGTAGCAACCTTTAACTCATGTTTTAATCAAGTGAAGTCCTTTATCTCTTAATCTTTCAATATGTCTATGTGTTGTCTGATTAATTATTGTTCTTCACTTCTCTTTAACATGCTAGGCTAGATCTATTAGTACTTACTTATGATTGCATGAAACTTAGTTTGTAGATCCTCTTAATATTGCTTCTTGTGATTGATGTGCGCGTTAGGCTCTAAAAAACTGGTTATAAAATATTACATTAGCATAGATATCTAGGGAAACGCGATTGTGTAAAAAGGATACCATCAATAACAGTCTTCATACTACCTTACCCCTAATATTGTTGATCCCTCATAAGTGTTTTAATGCATGTAATGTACTCTTAGGGGCCTTGTAATAGTCTTTATACGACCTTAGTTGTGCGTTGCCTAAATGGAAGATTACATAGACAGCGGATTCGTGTAATTCGTTCATGACCTAGGAAATACTTACACTGATCATCACAAGTGTGACAAAGCAATACGATTATGAGAAGCAAAATAAGGATTAGTGCATGATTAAGTAAATACGTTTGTTTACCTATCGAGTTTCCACCAAAGTAGTTTAGATTTAATTTTAGTTTAATTAGTTTAAAACTAAAACCCCCTCTCAAAACTAGAATTTTACTTGCTTTCTAAAAATATAAAAATACAAAAATATACTTCTTTCAACCCTTAGATCTTAGTTAGGTTTAGTTCGAGCCTTCACACACTATTTTCCTAGAGAATGATAACAACCCCCGAGTCCTTGCTGTACTACACTGCAACGATTAGGTACTCTGCCTAGGGAGTTGTAAAACCTGTTGCATTTACAACAACCGCATCACCTAGGTAGAGTACCTAACCGTTGTAGCGTAGTATAGGCAAGACTCGGTGGGTTATTATCGTTCTTTAGGGGAATAGTTTAGGCGGGCTCGAATTGTACGTTACTAACGTCTAAAGGTTGAGGGAAGAATATTTTTATATTTTTATGTTTTTTAGAAAGCAAGCAAAATCTCAAATTTTGAAGAGGGGTGGATTAAACTACTTAATTAAACTATTCCTAATTCTATTCTAATTATGAAGAAAAGTAAATTGTTAGAAACTCGTATGGTTAAACAAACGTGTTCACCTAATCATGCACTACTCCCTAGCTGCTCTCTCTAATCTTATTGCCTGTCACCCTCATTAGTGTAATGTATAAGTATTTCCCAAATTCAGCCGCGGGTTGGTCAAGTCCGCTATCTACGTAACAACCTAGATGGTGGTTACCTTCAAACACCGCTCACGTCTAATAGTAAATTCACGCGCACTAAATACTTAACTATGAATCCACCCTTACGGCAAACTAGATATGAAGATCCAGAATGTGGGTATTCTCTTAACCTAATCGCATTTCACTAGACGTCTATGCTATGATATGAAGATCAAATACCTAGTTTTCTAATGCCTAACGCGCACACCACTAACAAAAAGCAATAATAAAAGAGATTACAAACTAAGTTTCATGCAATCATAAACAAACACATAAAAGGTTCTCCCAAGTTTCCGCATAAAAACTATGAAAAATAAAGGTTTGTATATATAGAAATTGAATCCTGACGGCATCACTAGGGTTTCCTGACACCGTCAGCCCGCCAAAACTTCCAAAGGGTTCTTTTTGTCAGCTATTGTGATGTCGTCACATTTCGTGGTGACACCGTCGTGCTTTGATCCTGACGGCGTCAAGGTGAATTTCTAACGCCATCTCCACGACCTGAGAAGTCACACTTCTAATTAAAAACTTTACTTTTTGGGCACTTTTGGTGAAGGCGTCAAAATGGAAGTTGCAAGCTTGAAAAGTTGTGTTTTTGTACAGTTTCTTCCCGAATCAAGCCCAAGTCACATGCTTTTCCTCCAAATGCTTCCCAAATGTTAAAACATCAAAAAGAAATGATTAAATATAATAACTGAGCATATTTGCATGATTTAGGGGGTTAAATGGCCTCAAAAAGTATATAAAATGACAACTCATCACTTAACTCGAGCATGTTTGAATTATTGATAAATTCCATATTTTGATGTAAATATAGAAAATGGCTAGATTAGGATTGATATGCTAACTTTTGAATAGTCTAGAGACTAAATATATATTTATTATATACCTAGCCACACCACTACGTATATAATAAGGTCAAAGACCACCAAATGATGTAACAACACCACACCAACTCATTTGTATCAATATCATTTGAGAAAAGGAGAATTAGAAAAATTCTCTCTCTAAACACACATACTACATGATACGCGTAAAAAATATATATATAATACTATGGAAAATTTACCAATTTACCCTTGAGGACAAAGGTGAAAAGGAAACTCTTCAAAATATATATAATATAATATAATACGTATCTTAACCGGGAAGTATGATTTCCCGGGTCGTTTCCCCAACGACTTGTGAAATTGAGACTACGTTTGATGCTTGGACAATGATTTGAAATGGGTATAAAGTTTGGTTTGATTTTCTACTTCTACAAATTAAAAGAAACAATTAAAAACTAGCAATTAAAAACAATTAAACTCTAAGCAATTAACGGGAGCAAATAAAACGCGACAAATAAGAAACTAAGGCAAGATTAACTTCAAACTAAATTTCTAAACCTAAATTAAGACAAAAGAAAATTTTAGGAAAAAGAAAAATATTTTTTTGATTATTTTTGAATTTTTTATGAATTAAAAACTAATTTAATCTAATTAAATCCTAGAAAATAGCAAATTAAGTCCTAAAAATTCTAAAAAATGATTTTTAAACTTAGAAAAGTCTAAATTAACATAAAAAACTCAGAAAACTATTTTTAACTATTCTTAAAATTAAAATCCTATTTTTAAAATTAAAAATGAAAGCTCAAAAATGAAAATTAAAATCTAAAAGTGTTAAAAATGATTTTTCTGAATGTAAACCTAAAAGTAATTTTTCTAAAACTAAAAACTATTTTTTTTATATTTTTCTAAAACTTTTTTTCTATTTTTTATGATTTTTCAAAAATTAAATCTAAGAAAAATGATTAAAAATAATCTACTTAATAGAAAATTTTGAAAAATTCAAAGAAAATCCTAAACCTAACAAAGTTTAAAGGAAAAATGAGACTAACCTCTAAGCTACACAAATAAGCTCTAAAATAAGCTGGCAAGACTACGTCTTATTAATAAGAAAGAAAAAGAAAAGTTACTATATTAATTAAATGAAAGAAAGGTTAACCAGATGAGCTATTGAAGCACACTGGTTAACACTTAGGGCATATAAGCAAGAGGTCGCGGGTTCAAGGTCTGGCAACACCCTTTTTGATTTTTTTTATTTTTCAAAACCAAAAGTTGGAACTTATAAAACTCACTTTTTTGAACAACTTTAATTAAAGGAGTATAAGCTGAAAACCTATATTAAGCTCTAAAAGAGCTTGTTAAATAAGCTGATGCAGTAAGTGAGCTTTTAAGCTCACTATTTCTTGTTTCCACTTAAACACTTGCACAAAGCTCAAATTAAGCTCAAATTACAAACCAAAAACTGTTCTAGCTAGCTTAAGATGTCTACAAGCTAAAAATGAAAAGCTAATTGAGCTGAAAACACATTAAGCTAACTAAAATAGAAGATTAAAAAGCTAAACTCAGAAAGTAGCATAAAAAAACTCAAAAGCACAATAAGCTAGAAATCTCAATAAGCTTTGACATAAGCTGAGATTTTGAAAACTAGATTAACAACTGATAAGCTACAAAGATAATGCATAAAATTCAATCCTATAAGCTAGAATTTTGGATTAAACAGCTAAGTCCTATTATCTGCTGTTTTTGGCCTTTTTGAGGTTTTGATGACTTTTTAAGCTAAATTTACCTAAGTATTTAAGCTAGAAATGATAAGACGAGTTTTTATCTAACTTAAACTATATCTAATCTATAAGCTAGCTGAAATTTAGATCCTAAATCCTATATTAACTGACCTAAATGAAGCTAGAAAATTCAGCAGTAGTAACTGATGTTACTACTGCTGATGCAATATGCAAAAGCACCAAATCACTAATTCAGGTGATCTTTTTGGTCAAGACTGCATAACACACTCCTAATGAGTGTGTCTTGACACAATGCAAACACAAACCAAGCCTTGTATGGCTTGGTTCAAATTTTTCACAAGCAAAATCAAAGGGAAAAATCCCCTGGTGCTAGAACAAGAAAAATAAGCCTTAAAATGATTATGAGCTTAAACTAACAGTACAAACCAACTCATATCTTAATCAAATAAGATAATCAAGCTAACCAAAGAAAAATTACCAAATAATTTTGACTTTAAAAGGTCAAAAAAACTTATTCTAAACACCCCTTAATTACTATGACAGATTTCATTAAGTCTTAGATTTTGAAATTTAATTAACAAAATCTTAATACCAGATACTAATTAGCTTATAACTAACCTAGTGAGCTTAATTTAACAACTAGATAAGCTAGAATTTAAGATCTATAAGTTACTCTAATATTTTTGGTCTTTTAATGATTTTTAAGTCAAGTTAAGCTAAATAAATTTTAAACTATTAAAGTTAAAAACAGAAAAGCAAATATACCTAATAAGCTAGAATAAGATCAGATAAGCACAACTTAAACAGACAAATTAAGCAAATAAGCAAAGTTATACTAATAAGCAATCATTAAGCTAGATATTAAAGGACAAAGGAATTTAAATGAAAACTTACAGGAACCTTAGCAAATCAAAGGTAAAAGAGCTCAAAAAGCTTATCAACAGCTCTGGCTTATTTAAAATAAGCCAGTAAAGTCCATGGGAGCTCTTCCATTGTAAGCTCCCCTTCCATTAGCTTATAAGTCCAAATATTAAAGGTATTTAATTGATTTTAGGATTTAAGTAGATTAAATGAGCAAATGAGCTCTATCACAAGCTTATAGACTTCTGAGAGCTTATGAGTAGCTTATTGATCCGTATGCTAACATATGAGCTTATAGAGAGCTTATGACACTTTTATGAAGGAAAACTCAAATTTTATTAACTAAAATGCTTGATTACATTACTTTAAAAGAAATTACAAGAGATTAAATGAGAAATTACATTAAGCTAATACTAAAAACTAAAGCTAAATTTTACTTAAAGAAAAATACAGGAAAAAAGAAGATAGTATGTGTGTGCGGATGAGGGCCTTTTATAGCTGCTGAGAGAACCTTCTAGGGTCTGAGTACTCTTACACGCTCCTATCCATCTTTTCCGTACAAACTTTCAATCATTGGAGAGTAATTCTCAACCCTTGGATCACATATGTGCACACACGGATTGCCAGCGTGGCAATCCGTGATTGTGACACCTTGTGCTTTCTCTAAGAGTGACTCAAGTGTAAATATCCCTATTCCTTGTGCTATCTTCAATCCAACGTGTCCTCTCTTTGATGGGTTTAGCCAATAGGATGCAAGGAGTGATATGTTTACTCTGCCATGTGTACTTGATCCTGCGAATTGTCCTATTTGCCCCTTAATTGTAGAAACCCCTTTATTTTACCCTGAGTTAAATGGCGAAGGAGACGATGAACAGTGAATAGGTTCTTGGCGCCTTTTTTTCGTTTTAACTTAATTGGGTAAAAACAGGTATGAGTTTGGGTATTGGCAGGTTTGGTCCTTGTGTTTATAATATGTAGTGTAAAAGATCTTTCACTTTGGACAAGAATGGTCCCTGGACTTGTGATTAAGGGTTATGGGCCTAGGAATTGGACTTTTGGTTTTATTGTTTCCGGGTGAGGTTTTTAGGAAGAATTAGGCCCATTTAGGTTTAGGGACTAATTATGTAACTTTGGAAACTTGAGGGACTAGATGTGTAACTTTAGGTTTTTGTCCTTTAGTGTTTGACTTTTGATGACCCATAGTTGACTGAGAGCTTTGACTTTTTGACTTTGGCTTGATTTCCCGGCTTCTTTTACACTCTTCCGTTCTTGTATCCGTGTTTGCCCGTTTTTGACGGTTTTCTCGTGATTTTTGTCTTATCCGTACCTGCATACACACAAACACAAAACAAGCATATTTTTGCCATTTTAAGTGTGTTTTTGGTCATTTAGGGTTAATTTTGGTATAAACGGATATGTGTATTTTACACTTATCAAAATTCCCCAAACTAAACGATTGCGTGTCCTCACGCAATATTACATGCCTTATAACCAAATATCTCAAAACTTCCCCAAACTAAACCTTTGAAAAGTAGCAAAGATTTTTGTTGAGAGAGCTAAAAGATCACAAGTTATAAAACACCCGATTTCCCATTTTCAAAACTTTTTTTTTCTTTTTATGATTTTTCTTAATAATTAATTACCTATCTACAACTTATTCTTGTGTGACATAATGTACTGTTTTCATTACCTTTATGGTAACTTTAAGGATCATGAAACAAAAAGCACTTGAAAAGTGTCTTAAAAGATAAATTCGTCATTCCCGATTTTTCACTTTTCCCATGCTAAGCTTAAAAATAAGATCACTGCTAATTACGAACTAAGATGCTAAGACTACTTATAATTACAACTTGTGAATTTCTCTTCCCGACATAAATCATATATAAAAGTGTGTGTGTTCAAATTAATTTAAACCATTAAATCCACATATTTAGATAGTTGAAATCCGACCAAGCTTTACACATGGGCCTTTTGGGCTAATATGTTAATCACTTAGTAAGATCACAACTCAAAGCAAACAAAAACCTCCTTAGCTAAGACATCGTTGGTTCACTTGTCCCATGAATGACTTTCTTCTCTAGCATCCCACCGTCATCGGGTAAGTGCTAAGGCTTTTGACACCCCATCCGGAGAATAATAATCGAGACTCATGAACTTCCGAAGAAAAAGCCTTGTAGACTTTTGCAAACTTTTGGTTCAAAAGAATACCTTGGTTTTAGAAAAGGAAACTTTTACTATTTATTTTCTAACTTGCAACATTATTATTATTATTTACATTATTAGGCTAGGAATCGGTATCACTTTTCTTTCGACGACACATCGGCCACGCCTCCGACAAGAGCTCGTGTACTTATTATGATACCAACCCTAAATATACATCCTCCACCCTTTCTTTCGATGTCACATCGGGAGCGAACCGACAAATGCCCATGTACTTTATTGCGATGGAGTTTGTATATTAACACTAAGGATTTATAACTTGCATCCTTTTTATTCACCAACTACACATTATTTTTTATTTTTTTATTTTTTTAATAATTAATTCAACACATTATTTTTGCAAATAGAAAAATTTCTTTTTAGAAAACCAAAGTATAAACTTGAACTAAAATTCTTATTTACAAATGATTAGCTATTATCATCGATAAAGCTTTTTCTCTAAATATGTTGATTAGACTTTTAAGAGTAAAACTCTAATTTGTAAAAATTAAAGAGAACACGTATAATTAATCATTTTAAGAACTCCGGGGAAGAAAAACCACAAGTTATTCTTATAAGCCTTTAAGTTTTCCAAATAAACTTTGTTTAACATCCTAACTCGTAATCAACACTATCATCTCTTATTCTTTGCAATTTAAAATCTCTAATAAAGAGATTCGCAAATACTTAGCCTATATAAAATCCAACTCGGCATATTTAAAATCTACTTGAGATTAGCACAAGTCTTCATTTACTAATGATTTCAAGTCTAGCATGTTTAAAGTCTACATGAGACTAGCACAAACTATCATCATTAATTGTTAAGGGAGAAAGCTAGAACTCTACACGTTCGATCGGGTGGAGAAATCTAGAACTCTACACGTACGATCGGGTCAAAAATTACTTTCTATTCTTACCAACGGAAAACCTACATTCGTGTCTTAACACTTATACATTTTTTTATATTATTATTTTTTTCCTAAAAATAAGAACTTAAAAATTTAAAAATTTTGCTATTTTTGTGGAAAAACGGGTACGTGAGAACAAAACAATAAGCAGGTAACATCAAATTGATAGATTCCCTCCCCAAACTAAAATGAAACATTGTCCTCAATGTTTAAAGTCGGGTTTCTACGAAAATCTAAGCCGTTTATGAATTATGCAAAGATAAACGTGAATCGATAAGATGAAAGGATATCGGATCTCCCCAAACTAATTTCAAACAAAGGATGAGAAGCTCGAGTGAAACGGGATACAACACCGGACACGAGAGTCTTTAGAAATTGTTGGGTTAATCCTACAAAAATCACAACAGACAACAAACAACAAGAAACCGGAAGAGGATAGCCACAACACATCACAACACATTAAAGATAGAAAGAAAACTAGAAAAGGATAAGCATGGGGTGAACTCCCACGAAGCGGCTTGTTTTTGTTCATCGAGTCGCAAGCTCGACTCGATCCCTGAATTTAATTGTCCTTAGGGAAAGTTTAGAGATCCGGGATAACCAATGGTGGTGTATCCCCTCCATAGTAATGCTTAAGGCGGTGGCAGTTGACTTTGAAATGGTGTCTTCACTCCCGAAGGAGAGAAATGAAGAAAGAAAAAGAATGAATGTTAAATCTAAAACACGGGTGGGATGGGTGGGTAAAATATCGGCCATAAAATCATGAGGTTTAGAAACACCCTTAAACACTTTGGTTATCAAAATACCCGTTCTTGGGTTCAAAACATTTCTACACATCCGTGGTTACGGTGGAGGGCTTGAGGGATGACGGATCATCTTGATGGTCAAGGTTAGGTAACTCATTATCTTCATCTTCTAACTTATCATTCTAACACATGGTGGAATTAAATCATCTGGAACAAGGAAAATATCGATCTCTTCTTGAACGGGCACACTATCCTCAACGGGGATAGGAGATACAGGAAGAGACTCGATAACTGAACTTTGATTTTCCTTTGACTGAGAAGTTGAAATCTCACAAAGCACTGTCATAAGACTAAGATATTCCCCAAACTCACGATCATTCCTCGAAGGAAGTGTTAAAAGTTCACCAGCGAACTCATGGTGAAGAGGATCACTCCTTGGGGAAAACGTAATCGAAGATTCATTTTGTTTTGGTTCATGATCGGAAAAAATCACTTCAGAAGTGAGATTATGGGGAATCATCATCATTAAGCAGATTATCAAGATAGTTTAGTCTCTTATGATCAAAATAAACCTTCCTCAGGTTAGGAAGAAACTTCCATAGTTGAAAAGCTCGATCTCATTCATTATTGTCTTATGGTGCAAAAACACTCAACCTTATCGGACATAGTGTGTTAAGTTAAAACTGGCTCATCGAAAACTGTCAGATTTTTTGATCTCGACAAACTTCTTCCCATTTCATCAAAAAGAGAGATTTATGTGCTAGATTTATAAAATTGTCATCAAATCAAAAAGAGGATTTGCGAGTAAATTTGAAAATCTTTCATGCAAAGTCCTTCTTAAGGTCAATCATCATGCACCCGGTGATAACAGAAATCAAGAGGAAGCTAGTTCATCGGCGAACTTCTCAAGATTATCACTAGTCTTCATCGGAGAAGAACTAGGAGAAGGATTATCAGAATGAGTAGTGGTACTGCCACTAAAACGGGTCTTCTTTTGAGAAAAACGATTTCAGAAATGGGTGAACAAAATTAGCTTATTTTTGTTTTTCTACTGATTTATCGGCCATGTAATAAGATCTTCCTTTCCTACTCTTAAAGTCAATGTTTCTTCGTACAAATCAATGAGAGCTTTTGCGGTGCGTAGGAGGGTTTCCTAAAATAATAGGCACTCTTGGGTCTGGTTCAAAAAATTTCCACTACAAATCCGCAAGAAAAGTGGAAACCATAACTCTAACTACAACCATCCTCGGTATGTCCCATCAGGTGATGTATTAGGAACGATTGGCAAGCTCGAGTGTCAGACGTAGGGTCAACGCCTTCAAGCCAAGTTTCTTGTGTTAAGAATGAGGTAAAGGTTCTAATGTAGCTCCGGAATCGGCTAAAGCACTAGTCCTATTGAGTTCTTGTAAAGCACATGGGATAAGAAATTTTCCCGGATCTTCGAGCTTCTTGGGAACTTTGTTCATGATGATGGCAGAACATTCAGCATTCACGGTTGTGATGGCGATCTCCTCGAGTTTCTCTTTGTTCCTTAGCAACGAGCTAAACCATTTGTTGATCTTGGCATTTCTGACAAGAGATCTTTCACTTCCATATCTCTAAACCGGAGTTGTATGAACTTCTTCAAAACAGGATATTTGAGCACTTGGTTTATTTTTCTCTCTAACTTTATTCTTCGGGATTGGATAGTTTAGATGGAATAGGTCTTGGAGAATTAAGATCTTGAATTTCAACATGAACGGTTTTCTTCGCTTTTGGTTTTGGAATTTCCATGAAAATAGATTCTTCTTCCTCCGGAGGTGGGACTTGTGCGGTATTTTCCAAATTTGGATTTTGCACTTTTTTCGTTGACGTCTCTGGGTTTTGTTCGGGTTCTTTTTAAGGATTTGAAATAACGGGAGTAGGAAAACATAGAGGAGTCTTTTTTTTTTGATGGTCTTCTAAGTCTTTACCGCTCCTTGGTGGGATAGCATTAATTGTGCTCTCGGGGATTTAGTAACGGTTTGACTTGGAAGAGGTTCCTGAAGTAGAGGTGGGAATTTTTGAAAATATTACAAAGACTTGTCAACAAACTCGTAACATTAGCCATTTGATTTTGCAAATTTTGACCTTGATTTTGAACATTCTTCAACACCGCATCGTTTGCCTTGACGTAGTTTTCAAAATCTATTTTCGAAACAACTTGAATTTGAGGCGTAGGAGCTTGATATGGTGGAACTTGGTAAACCGGTGGTTGATTGGTTGGTGGTTGAAAAACTTGACCTTGATTGTTTTGATGGTTTTGGTTGAAATTGTTTCCACGATTTTGATTCGAATTGAAATTGTTTCCTTGATATCGACTTTGGTTTCCTTGGTTGTATTGAACATTTGGTTGATTAAAACCGGGTGGTCTCATCTGATTTGCTAAATTATGAGGATTTCTTTGAACAAAGTTGCCAACGGCGGCGATTTGTTGGAATTGATGAATGTTATCAATAGTTCCTAGAATCGTAGATGAAGCGTGTTTTTGAAGTTATGACTTGAGAAACATTTCAGTTAAATTTGCCATCTGGTTTTGTAAACCTTGGCCTTGATTTTGCATATTCCAACACAGCGTCACAGCCTGACACCATTCTCAGAAATCCGACTTTGAACCCGCATTTGTTGAATGAGGAGCGTGATAAACTGGTGGTTGAATATTGGATTGGTAAACTTGGCCTTTGATTGAAGTTTACTTCACGTTTTGAATGCAACTGGTCCTCGATTTAGGTTGAAGAATGATTTCCTTGATTTGTTTGAAACGGTTTTGATTGTATTTGAATCGAGGAAAAAACCCCAGGAGTCAGTATTTGTTTGAAACCATCGAGGTCTAGGATTGGTATTCCTGATTAAAATTGGCTGCAGCAGCTTGTGAATGTCTCTTAATGTGTCTTGATAAACATGCCATAGGTGGCTGACAGTTTTTTATAAAAGAGCACCTCCACAAAGTTACACAATTCCGGACTCGTTCCCGCATTTAACGGATGAGGGAGCTTGGGCCTTTTTTTTTGTCGATAAGCATAGTCTTCATCAATTTCTTAAGTTTAGAGACTTTGGTTGTAAAAGCATCAACATCTGTGAAATTCTAGAGTAATGATCGAACAGCAACTTTGGAAACCAGACTCCTGTTTCGTGAATTATGACCTTGGATTTACTTTCGATAATTCTCAAGCATTCACAGCCATCTTATCCAAAAGTTTCCACCACACAAATTCAATGAGTCTTAAGCATTAGCATTCAAAGCCTTTGTAAACTATCCAATTGAATGTAATTCAGAAAATCCGGATTAGCCATGCTCGAACGAAGGACAATAAATCGAATCCCAAGCCTCATAAACGATTCCGTCAAATCTTGGTTCTGAAAATCTTGTGATTTCTTACGAAGCTTGTCTTTTTGAAGGAGGAAAGAATTGATGAATAATTTAGAACAAGATCACCCATGGCAAAATTGAGCGAGGAAGTTCTTTTCTACCAAATCCGGGCTGAAACCGTCAAGAGAAAAACGAAAAAGCATAACTTAATTGACGTCTCGGGACGTTTGGGAATTCTCATTTTGAAGTAATCTTATTAGAAATAACGATGTAGCATGATCCGCTTATCATGTCAAAAAAAAAACTGTTTGGATTTTAACAAATTGATCAACCATGCTTTAACTCAAATTAGCATTAATTCGTGAATTACAAACAATGCATCCATCCTCGTTAACCCCTCGTGTGCTTGAGCATTTGTGCCATAGTCCGTTTATCACCATCGGAACTAAGGGAGGATTAACAAAAGGTTCTTCTAATAAAATGGTTTGAACAACAATTGGTTGGCTTTTTGTTGACGTTACGGTTTGGCGGTTTGAGAACGAGTGCTCATGCACAAAGTAAGAAAAAAAAATTTTAAACAAAATTTAAAATAATTTATTTATATTAATTATTTATTATTATTATTATATATTATATTATTTTCATAAACAAAATTAACGATACGAGACAGACAACTATAGACCAATTAATCAAATTTTACTTATCCAACGGTAGCTCTTAAAAATTTAACTTTTTAAGTGAGCCATACTCGTATATACACAAATGCAAGTTTTTAAATCTTTGATTCGAGTGGGAACTTATTATATAATACCCCAATTGAGGTATTTATGTTGTTTCTTTTTACCAACTTTTGTGTATATTATTTCTTTAAGGATAATTTAATTTTTTATATTATTGATTTTTTGATTTTTTATTTATTTATATGATAAAATACTAAAAATAAAAGAAAAATATTTTTTACTCTTTTATTTTTTAATTTTTTGGGTGTTTGATTTTATAACAAAATATAAACTTTTCCGTAACGAAAAGGATCTTCAAATCAAAATCAACAAAAGTAAACGAAGGAATTCTTTGATGATTTTGATTATTGGACAGATTCTTATGCCATAGATGATGATGTGCTTCCCAATGAGAAAGCGTCACAAGAACTTGTAGATGAAATTTCATAAAATGTTGATGAAAGTAAGTGGTTGTTAGTTTTTTTATACACTATATTATATTAATACACAAAAGCATAGAGAATAATTCCCAAAGTAGCCCTCTAGGAAAATTCTTATACAAATATATAATAATAATAATATACGTATGTTTACCGGGAAGTTTGCTTTCCCGGGTCGTTTCCCCAACGACTTGCGAAATTGAGACCACGCTTTAGTTTGGATAATGATTTGAATAAGAGCAAAAAGAGATTTGATTATCTGTGACTACTAATTAAAAGCAACAATTAAAATAAGAACACAAAAGCAACTAAACACTCAAAACAATTAACGGGAAACAAATAAAACGTGACAAATAAGCAAGTACATTAAAATTAACTCCAAAAAATGCAAACAAAATTTCTAAACCTAAAATAAGACTAAATAAAATTTTAAGAAAAAAAAGAAAAATATTTTTTTGATTATTTTTGAATTTATTATGAATTAAAAACTAATTTAATCTAATTAAATCCTAGAAAATAGCAAATTAATTGCTAAAAATTCTAAAAAAATGATTATTAAACTTAGAAAAGTCTAAATTAACATAAAAACTCAGAAAACTATTTTTAACTATTTCTAAAATTAAAATCCTAATTTTAAAATGAAAAATAAAAGCTCAAAAATGAAAATTAAAATCTAAAAGGTGTAAACATGATTTTTCTGAATGTAAACCTAAAAGTAATTTTTCTAAAACTAAAAACTATTTTTTTATATTTTTCTAAAACTTTTTTTCTATTTTTTTTATGATTTTTCAAAAATTAAATCCTAAGAAAAATGATTAAAAATAATCTACTTAATAGAAAATTATGAAAAATTCAGAGAAAATCCTAAACCTAACAAATTTAAAGGAAAAATGAGACTAACCTATAAGCTACACAAATAAGCTCTAAAATAAGCTGGCAAGACTACGTCTTATTAATAAGAAAGAAAAAGAAAAGTTACTATA